>JAODVP010100309.1:0-10092 GCA_025400035.1 Tetradonia laticeps
GTTTCCTATTTAGACATATTTTACTGAAGATAGTTCTCCCGCGGGACAGAAGGAATCAAATTGAAGGAGAAGAAGGAGAAGCGATATATAAAGATGGAGAGTGCAACAGCAAAGCGTGGCGGGACTTGCTAGTTGTAAATAAATATCAAAATGTATGACAAAATTTTCCGATTCACTTTTTTATATTGACTACAGATTGTGCAATAGAGGAATCTAGCAATTAAGCTTATTTTGTTACGAAAATACAATTTCGATGATATACCACTTAGCTCACATTTGGACCCCAACTTCAAAAAGGTCAACTTTGGTATTTAACATTAAAAAATTCAATCTATTTTGTATTGAGAATTTTACAAGAAATAGAGTAAACCACAGTACTTAATTGTTCTTTTCTAATTATGTCCTTTAATTTTATGAAAATTGCATTTATTCTTAAATCTTGTTGTTACTCTATAAATAAAGTTTTTTTTTGTTGACAGTTTACCATGATCGTGCTATCATGAATTCTATATCATCCATGAACATTTACCATGCATAATGGTAAATCCTATAATTTACCAAAGGAATATCGGTAAGAGTTTGAAATGAACGATACTCAACTATGTATTCGGACATTTACCAAGGACAGTTGGTAAATCTTGTATTCCTTCCCCTCCTTCTCCTTTAATTTATTTCCTCCTGTAGGGGTAGAACTTACCCATTTGTTTTGTTGTTTTGTGCTAGAATGATGTAAAGAGAGTACGAAAACATAAGACGACGTTGACAAAGCGATCTCTACTGTTTCGAATAAATATTGAAAGTTTGTAAAGTGAAATAATTACTTTTGTGACGTAAGTAGTTGCAAAACTGCACGAATGAACATACGAAAATACGCAAGGGTAATATGATGGCAAGGTAGGGTTGAAAACAGTATCAACAATTTGCAGAGCTACTATAGTTTCCTATTTATACAGGAAACAAATTGAGGGAGAAGAATGGTACCTCATTACTTGATGCACCACGTTTTTAATTTGAGTGAAGCATACATCGACGTTGAAGACTTTAGATTCATTTTTTTTGACACACTCATAAAATCGTTGTTTTTAGATTATTTAATCTAATATAATTTTTTTAAATTGACATTAGCTTCAAATATCGGTTAAAAAATAATCTGATGAAACATATGTGTTAAACGTAGTCTTTTTAATGTATTTACACATTATACTAATAGAATAAAATTAAAAACACTTGATTCATCATCCCACTGGCCATTATATATAAACAATTTCGCAAAAACCGATTAAAGCTCGATAAAAAAAATCCGTGAGACTTGGACTAAACTGATTGTGGCTCGAATGGTTCTAAATGCTCTAGGCTAGCTAGCTTTGCATCGAATTTAAAAAAACCCTGTATAATAGAGTAAAAAATTATTAGATATAAAATCCTTTCTAGGGTTATTATTAATGTGCTGAAGATGAAGCTCGTTTTTGTAAATTTTCGTCACACAATGCGTGTTATTGTTACGTAATAATCAATCGAATAATATTTTCAAAACGAATTTTTATTGTGCGCACGTCTGGTGAGGGTTGTGCTATTGTTATGTTGTACATTTCGCTCCTTCTTGTTGGCTACTACCTGCATCGCTTCTCTTCTACCTTGAAAATCGTTGTGGGGTTCTCATTTGATAAAGCGGGTAGTTTTTCTATATGCCCGATTCGATTATTTATTATCCGATTCCAGGTATTAGCGTGGACGACGCCCCCGAATCAAGGGGTTCATTGTCATTTTAATAGGACGTCAGGTGAGTGTGACATCTCATCTATATCTATGAAGGCGAAGGTGAACAATGAATACGGAGGAATCGAATAAAAAAAACGTCCTACGCTCAGATTCACCTCAATTGATTCAGATCAATTTTCTGTACCGTTATTAATATCTACTTTATTATTCATTTAGAGTGAACCGCTTTTTGAAAAATATTTCCCGTTTTATAATGTATGAAAAACACAGGCTTACTCCTTGACAGGAACTGGTAGCAAACTTTAAATTATATTGGACATTCGAGTTCCATCAAAATAAGAGTGTCTTACTTTTTATAAGAAATTTGCGAAGGGAAAGACAAAATTTCAAAATCATCTAAATGCACACACGCTGTTTATTTTCTAGCTTCCCAATGACCATCGAAATTTTAAAGTAGTGATTGGGAAATCATAGTAGGCAACCAAATATGCATTAAATAATTGTTTGAAATTGTTTGAAACACTACTTGTTTGATTTCCCTCTGTGTGTATTTTTATTGACTTGACATGCATCCATTATTCACACCCTTTGTTTGTCGTTTTTTTGTATGTGATTTCTTGTTACGCATACGATTCCGAAGCAGGGTTCGAATGGGGAGATCCGATGCGATTTAATTAAATTATTTTAACGCGCGGCGGGATTTGCAGAGCGGATTTGGCGACGCGTCGTTGTTATGGGGTTGAGTGATAGATAGAGCCGGCGCCACCCAGCCGCCAATGTAACCTCTGTGCTGCCAATGTTGTTGCAGCGGTCGCTCGCCACAACCTCACCGACGTGACGCCGCCGCCGCCGGCGACGGGAAAGAAGCGACTAGCATTAACGAGTTATTAAGTCGATATCACGACGCTACGGATTTGTCGCGTGTTTAAACAAGGGTGCGTGCCGTGACCCGCTCATGAATGTAGTGCGTGCGCGCGTTGCACGAGTCAGGCTTTATTAAGACTTTAATAAAATGGTAATTCGATCGCGATCGGCGAGGGGGTGGCATTACCCGCATCTCTGCGCACGTGCAGATTTTGCAAGTGTGCGTGACAGTGTTCAGCAACAATTGATGGCGAACTAAACTAATATATAAATTAACTATAAAGATAATCTGATTGTAACAAATTTGTGGTATTCAATTCGTTTATTTGTAGACACATTGTAAACTTTTATAATTAATATATTATATTAAATAAGGGGCAATCCTTGTTTTTCATCGATTTTTACTTCTTGTAAGTTATAGCTAAAAGTAGTTTTCTTGAGTAGCCTAACGATATGTGGTTATATTGGATGAATATCGCGTGCCTACGGCCATTAAATAACCTTAGTCACAGGAAGGGTACAAATTAAAAAAGTGCTCGGCGCACCAATATTTCCTCGTCAACATAGCATGGTCAAAGTTCCAATCTCGATCCATCGACGATTTACAACCGTGACCGCCGCTCGAAATTACCGGCGTGAAAATGGCTGCTGTCCGCCGCCATCTCATGCAAAACACGAGCTAAAACAAAACAAGCTCGAATAAAAGTGATTGCGGGAGGTGAAGCAAAGGTGTAGAAGGTAAAAAGAAAAGCGTAATGTGTAAAGCAACTTGCAAGATTTTACAGAGAAGAATCTTCAATCCTCTTGTGTTTTTTTTTTCAGGTTAGTTGCCTGAATGTGAACCACGAGTGGCGGATTGCCTGGCATTTCAAAATGCGGTGCAAAACGACATCGACCTGCATGGCTCTGTGCTCGTTGTTCATACTTCACGGGCTCGGTGAGCCGTATCGCACGAATTACGCTGGAATCAGTCATAAATTTGAATGCTAAATTGCCGCGGTGCGCGATTGTTATTAATCTGCGATCCGTTCACTGGAACGTGGCACACGTAATATATTGTTTCGCATAAATTCTACATCGAAACAAAAAGTCGGGAATCAAAGTTACTTGTAACTGTGAATATTAATTTGTTTTTGGATATCGCAAATTATGAATGCAGTAAATTTTATGGAAATGATTTACATTTCTGGTGCAGATTTCATTTTAAGTCTTGTTAAAAAGACAAATTAATAGCCACTCTATTGGTATGGACCAGGGGTCCCCAAACTTGTGTTGGACCCCTTCTAACTCTGTAGGAAAAATTGATTTGGAAGCTAGTAGGTCCATTCTTAGAAAACTAAACACACCTATTTTAGGCCACATTTTCTGGTTTGAATAAAATTTGGTACATTTATTTATTGTAGTTGCTAAATCCAATAAAAATACTAAAACAGGCATTAGAATAAAATGTGGGAACACGGCCATTCGGGGAACCATCGTCAAATCTTTCGGTTCCTTCACCTGGTGAATTGAAAAAAAATCGCCGGCACACGAAATTTGAGCGAATTTGGATAATTATTGTAACAGCTGGACAATAAACAAAATCGATGCGTGTTTATAAAAAAAAAATTAACAATTTTTTCCGAAAAAATGAACGTCTGAACTAGAACATTTCAACACGGCAAAATAAAGCAAAAAACTATGAATTTTTCTAAACTATTATCAACCGAGCGGCTTTTTGAATCACCCACTACGTTATTTTTGCGCAACGTAGAATTCTTCTACAGCAATAATAACGCACTTATTACCAGTACCGTAGCAATTATACTCTGGGTGAGGGGGACTGGGGGTCACGCTTTGACTTATACAACGATTTGGCTTTAATTTTCCTATTTTCTGTAAATATGCGTATAGAATAGCAATTGCGTGAGGGGGCAAAGCCCGCTTATTACGGTGGAACTTGAATGACCAATATAGTTTGAATGGAATGTGAATGGAATTTGATCATGTTATCAGTTTCATTGATGAGATATGAGTTGCATCTTCTATCATTCCTATTCGGGGCGTTTGGACCACTGGGCGCTGATGGCTGTACGAGCAATACGTTTTAGTGGACTAGCAAGACTAACTGTACTTCAAGGTTGTTTGTCGAGTAGATTTAGTTGGGTGGTCCATTTTTACAGTTTTGAGAAAAACGACCTCAAAGTTAAAAATTTAGTTAAAAAAGTTAGAAATTATTTAAAAAAGGAAATATTGTTCATAACTTAACTTACAATTAGGTTTTTACTAAATACAAAAAAATATATTTAAAAAATACGAACAAAAAAAGTATAATTTAGCCTTCTTTACCTCAAATTACAGTTCCTTAATAATGAGAAACACAGACAACAGATTAGGTTAGCCTATGATATTGTACTCTTAAAAAAACATTTTAAAACAGTAGCTCACCTATTTGCAGCCATATTTATAGAATAAGCAACTCAGAATAATCAAAAAATTAATAACGTTTAAGCACAACGGACTTGGTCCTCTGTTGGTCTGACACAATGTTGCAATCTAGTCACTGCAATAACAGATTAGTGCGCATTCTAGTGGTAAAATGAAATACTATGGACTTGCTTTGTTGTGGCTCTGAAAGAACATGAATTTAGACATGTGTTGCCATGGTTACCTCAAAATCGGTAAAAATGGACTTGGTCTGTTGTTGCTATAAACCCTCCAATTGTGCTAAATTTTATTGAAATCAGAAGAGGTGAGATAAAATTTTAATTCTAACAGCGTCGATTTGACGTGGAAAGGTCCTACTGACCAATTTTATAATTATTGGAAGCCATCGTCTCAGTTTGCATAGATAAAATGTTGTAATATAAATATCAATTTGTTTCATTATGTGTTCAAAAGCATTCTAATGTGAACATTCCCTTTCTCTTGTTCGTCCAACTTGAATAGCCAAAAGAGATTAGAGTCAATGGTTTTTACAATAATAGCATTTATATTTCTATTTCCCATGACTGGTCACCGTCCACCATGAAATAAAACAAACTGGAAGTATATAAAAAACACATCAATCTTGATCCACACCAGCAACCCAAACAGAATCCACCATAACATAAAATGAATCAGAACTTGAGTGAAGACGCATCTTTACGTTTTTTTTGGCTTTCATTTAGATTGCTAGTGATGTTTTTGTGGCACTTGCTTGGATGAACACAACAATACGAGAAATACACCTGTAGAAGACCGCGAGAAACGGCAGGGATCCTTTAAGACAATTTATCACCACACACACACCGTATTCAAAGTGCGAGTGGTGCAACAATGGCGAAACTGATGACGCTGAAGTCAGGCGACAGAGAAGGAAAGAGGCTGATCGTGCGCCGTTTGTATTCATTGTGCGCCGGTCAGTCACTGAAATACGTCTAGTCTTTCTGTGATTCTTTCTCGGTTTTGGAAAATGCTTGGTGAGTGTGTGAAAATGTCTCACAGGGATAATAAACGATGTGTTACGCTTGTGTGGCAAATGACAAATCAGAAATCGACGATTTATCTTGTTTCGGAAAAGCCTTTCGATTACCTTGCTGTTTTTTTATATGGACACATTTGAGTATGTCTATTGAATCATGTGTTGGGCCTATACATTTTAATGTTTTTTAACATAAAAGGAATTAATAAAAACAAATTACTTAAAGATAGCTGAATGGCCTATTAATAATATAATTTAGTTGTTTATGTTGTTCTTAACGAAACACATTTTTGCAAATCTTCTTGATGGTGTATTTAATCGTCATATTTTCAATTTCAACATTTCGTTACCGTTTAATTAGAAATTGTAAATCATAATCAGCTTGGGGTTGCTTTTAATTACTATTTATTAAAACCACACCCTGTGTTACACACTGTTATTACGATTCTTACAAGTTGTTCTTCTTGCCGGCGGAGGCGGCGTAATTACACTCAGTTGTAGCGCGAAATTCATTAGATGCGATCGCGCAGGATGGTGCCGTTAGTTGCGGCGCAATTAAAACAATGCATCATGAACACACGAATACAAAGCTGAAGCAAAGATGTTTCTTAATTTGTTTATAAAGTTGTGGGAAGCGCTAATTGTTGTAATTTTAATTTATGCGTGCATATACCGGTGTAAAAGGGTGCTAAATTCATTTGAGGCACAGCGCGTCGCCTTATTTAATTACATTCTTTCCATAAAGTTTGCAATTTCCAGTTCTTGCATGTTCCATCAACGCAAATTTCATTTAATTAAAAATGATTTAGTGTGTAGTATCCATAAGTCGTATGTAGGCAACATTGGAAATTTAAAAAAATATTATTCTAGATTGAAAATCCAGAAACAACCTGAAATGACGACGTTCCGGAAGTTTCCTCCTACAGAGTTCAAGTATCCCCTTTTTGCATATCCTGGGAGAAATTGGAAAGTTGGTCCATGTACCACATTGTTTCCATTCCATTCGATGGCGCCTTCATAGAAGGAACACCTAGGCCACCCTATATTGGGCGCGTTGTGCATCGCCACGAAGGAGGGAGTACTGCAACCACCTCCGGCCCACAATTGTTAAGTTCTATGACGAGGAGCCGTACTTTTCCCCTCAGAAAATGCGTATAACCACACCTAATTTCCAATCATAGGTTGAAACGGGTTTGAACCCGCATCACCAGACTGGCGCGCACTGTATCATCGGGTACTCTACCCACCGCACCCCCGAGGCCACTGCCTCGCCACTGACTCCACCACGGCGTCATTTTAACTTTTGCTTAGGGCGGATAAAGCTGTGAATAAGGCTAAATAAAATAAGATATGTAAATTCTACAAATATGTAGTTATGTAGTTTTAAAAACATTTGAAATTATTTAAACTGATTATATTATCAGTCCATCCAAGTTTGCAACTTCGCAAGGTGTGAACGTTTTGGTATTCGAAGAACTGCAAAATTATAGAAAGTTTTGCATTCTATATACCTTTAACCCATTTAAATACATGCAAGTTTTAAAGTAAATATCGTATCTATACCGTATTGTTACCAAGCAACAGCAATTTTACAGATTTACTTTCAAAAAACCTTATTGTTAGAGTAAGATCGGGGAACGCGGACATAGGGAGAACGTGGGATAGTCTATATATCTTTTGTCTCCTTCACCTGGTTGATTTGAAAAGAAATCATAGGCGTGCAGAACGGTATTTGAGAGAATTTGGAGAATCAATGTGATAGCTAGACAATAAACAAAAGTTGCGCGTGTTATAATTTGTAATTACTGTAGGTAAGCATTTGGAATTGCCTACATTATAAGCAGACAATACTACGATAATATGATCATAATAACAGACATTTGAAAGCAGTGGAATAGGTGCAGAATTGGGTAATGAAAATAACCGGCCATAATGGTCCGCAAAATCAGAGTAACCATGACTACACACGTGTCAGTTCCGCGCAATCAGGGTCAGTTTATTGGGTTCCGCAAAGTCACATCTCTTCACATTACCTATAAATTAAGACTTACGATACTAAGAGTCTAGTAGTAGCCTCGGTTGCCCATTCGTCAGTAGTACCGCAGTACCGAACAACTGATGCGCCAACTGCGTGCCAGCAAGGATCAAGTCCTGCATACAGAATCAAATGTCCTCGAAAACAAATGTATTAAAAAGCATGTAATATACATACACATATTTTCTATCATTTGTACACTATTTGTACACGCACCCGCAGGGGTGCGTGTTTGCTATCACAAAATACCTAATCTATTTTGACAGTTAGGTCCCAACCAAGGTTAATAGTCCGACTCGGTTGTGACGTGAGTCTGTTCCCCTACGTATATAGAATACACGCAAAGATCATAGACAGCGCGGGCTGCGCTGTTCACTGATACTAACGCAAAAATAATTTTATTGGGTCAAAGTGTGACGTCACCCTTATGATCAATCCTGAACGCGTGCGGCCGCTATGCTGTCTACGATCCTTGGGTCCCAACTATATCTTGGATGGCGAAATGCGTAATAGTCGGTTGAATCGTTTTTGTTTTATTCAAAATCAACATATCTAGTAATTCATGATCTAAGGTGCATTCCAAGCGTTACATTTCCACCGCGTGTTTGACCTATTAACAAGCTTAGTTTATAGTAGGCGATGCGAGTTATTTATGTGCTTTTTCTTCATGTGTTTTGTGAAAATCCATGCAGTGTTGCTACGCAACGCTACGGTATATGCATTTTACTTTGATGAGTTTTTTGGGAATTATATACTTGCAAATTGGAGGACCTTCCGGTCTGGAATCAATGAATTACTGCATTGTCATCCACTCCGGAGACTTCCTGAAAGTTTGACCTTCGTAGGTTACCTAGAAGTAGTCGAAATTGCATTGGAAAGAAAATCTCATCTTACAGACCCACAATCAAACAAATAGCAGGTAGCTACATGCGCTGTCACTCGAGCCACTCGAGCACTATCATGGAGGGGCAACAAACTGAGTATTGAAGGAAAATCTTGGACTTGCGGGGTATGGAAGTCTGATTATCCAAAATGTCCGAAATACAGAAACGTCAATCGTCCGACCTTCCAGAACATCAGCTGGTTATAGCTACCTAATACAAAAAAGAAGTGAATTTCATAAAAACGTTGAAAAAATACAACGGTTTACACTTTGGTGAAACAATTGTGTGATTACTTTTGAATGCAAGAGATATCAGATAACATTGAGTAAACTTCCATCTTTTATAAATGCAGCCGTACAAGTTTTACATTATTTATGGCTGCAGTTAACCACAAATCTTAACTTAAAACATTGAACCTCCTCCCAAATGTGGACACCTCCCAATTGTGGACACTTTGGTGGGTCCCGGCAGAGTCCCATATAAAGTACATATATTGTACCCTCCCAAATGTGGACACCTCTCAAATGTCGTCGTGGACACCTTTGTTTGGTCCTACTATAGTAAAATTCTAGTAAATTCACCTTTGTAATGTGTACACTTTTTTGTCAAAAGAATACATATTAAACTGTAATTGAAGTAACACGATGTCCGTAATTTGTTGCCGTACTTTTCAAAACTACTGCAAACGAAAATCAAACGTTTGCATAATTTTTAACCATGACATTCTCTCGCTAGCACATTCACCAGCCGTGCGTACCCTTGCATCCCGAAAAAGACAAGTCTATCTACGCGGTTGTTTTTACTTTAGCTGACTTCTACACGCAAAATTCACATACGTCATCGTATACATCATCATTATTCTAGACTATTCTAAAGGTATAAAACAATTAATTAAATTCTTTGCATAAATACTATGTCCCAACTCTCAAATGTGGACACTTCAGGTAGGTCCCGTCGGTGTCCACATTTGGGAGGTTTTACTGTATATGAAAACATAATGCGTTTTGGCAATGTAGCAGGTTATAATTGTCACTATCACTATTTCTGACTCACGCTGTATATAACCAACTATACTGAAACCTCGATCTCCCGCGCTAGGTGGGACCGCAGCCGTTCCGGGTGAACGAAATTTCGGGTTTAACGGACTT
>JAODVP010100342.1:0-10089 GCA_025400035.1 Tetradonia laticeps
GAATTTGATGGAGGACTAAGGAGAACTGGAAATCAATATACTTTTTTAAATTCTATCCTCCCATTTTCAGTATATATTCTTTACCATGCCCGCCACCTTCGGGTTCCTCTCCAAGACCTCTCCAAGCTATAAAATTGAAATGTTACCATCAATTAAACGAAAATCATATACATCTGTGTTATAATCGAATGGATAGAATGGAATATTTATAGTACAAATTATCTTTTATGTCGAAGTGCTGATAGAAGATGCGGACTATCGACCGTGTTAAAAACAAAGGATATTTAGAGGAATTCTCACTCAAATCAGGACTAATCAGGAAAGAAATACTGGACCAAATCAATCGAGTAATACGAAGTAATTAAATACTTAATATTGCCCTATGGTGGACGACTAACACTAAATCCTAATAGAGTCTGATGGAGGAACGCAGACATAGGGGGAACGTGGGACAGTCGCTATATGTTTTGTTTCCTGGTTGATTTGAAGAAATGCATGGGCATGCAGAACGCTATTTTATGCTGGCACACGAAATTTGAGCAAATTTGAATAATTACTGTGATAGCTAGATAATAAACAAATGTGGCGCGTGCATTCCGGAGCCTCACTAATTATTTTTGGGCAATGTGGAATTCTGCTACAGCAAAAATAACGCACTTATTGAGGTAGATCTTTAATTACCAATGTAGTTTCAGGTCTCCTGATGTTGGCCCAAAAGATTTTAAGCATGCTATCACATCCCTTCATGAGATCTACTGATAAGAATCTACGTCTCTCATTCCGGCCGCGTCGATCACATGTGTTTAGGTGCGTGGCGACTTTCAAGGTTGTCTGGCACCGGTGACTGCAAGTCTATTTATCGAATTTTCAATATTATATCTTATCAATAAAATAACATCATTTCATTCATTTCCTTGAAATTAGACCGAATATTTTTCAAAAGGCGTTCCACGCTCCCCCATTTCACTATAATCCTGAAATATTTATTCCTGTTCCTTGACCTATTGGAGATCTACTCTTTGAAGCAGCATAACCTTATTAGTACATACTGTTTTTTTTTAAATTTGAATCTTGTCGAGCACGAAATAAAGGGTGTTTCAAAACTAACGCAAGAATTATTTTTGCTACCATTTCCAAAGAAAAGCGCTAGTAATCCTGCAATAAACGGCATTCGACAGTTGAGACTTTAGGGTTAGTGAAAATTAAGGGTGGAACTGTGATGGACGTACGTTTTCGTTGATTTCTATTTGTCCTGTGTGTTTTCGGTGATATTATTTGTGATATGTTTCACTATATTTGGACAAACTGCGAGTACGACAAAATGAAGAACTGGAGCCCCCCTCTTATGCTTGCAAACAAGCAGGAAAACTATTTAAATCGATATACTCAATGTCCTCCATCATTATATATACTGCTGTAAACTACGGGAATCAAAACTTTACAAAAGTACATACATTGTAAAAAGGAAATATAATCTTTCTGTCGCATACAATGCCTTTAATTAATCCTTGAAAACAGAAAATTAAGTTGCACCCACCCTAAAGAATCTAATGAATGTACCCGCAAATTGAGGTAGAGTAAGGAACCATTTGTAGCACAAGAGTCTGTTTTTTTACCAAAAAATTCTGAATCAAGTGCGAGGAATGTGCTGGATCATTATCGTGATGAAGCCGCAAATTTCTTGTTGACCAAAACTTGTGCCGCACAGCATCACGTAGGTGATGGCGGCAATCCCTGTAGTACTCTTTGTTGATTTTTTGAGCGTGTCGTACTTGATATGTACCACACAATTTGAGTCAAGGAAAATAATCAAAATCTTTTTGACGTTTCTGCGTAATTAGAGCACATTGCGACAACAGGGAATTGGAACTGAAGAACGAATGCTTGCTATTTGGTTCGATTTTCGTCGAATTTCTAGTAAAACATGATACAGTAACGCTGCCTCCAATCGTTCCGTCTCTTTCGGTGGAATGAAAAACCGACACTAGCACTACATACTACTTAACACCAATGCCGTTTCCATCACATGGTCACACAAAATTAAGATCGGATACTTTTCCATGGAACTTGAATGCCCCGTGTAATATAAGGACGCGCGCTGCGATACCAGAATGAAACTATGTTCATCTCACTTTATATCATGAGATAAGCTTCATCATTGCCTTAAGTTTGGAGTAACATGGGACATGTTGTTTAATATTTACATTTGTAAAACTCATTTCCTTCTTATTCAACTAAGGGCCGATTTATTAATCATTTTAATTTTATTAATTTTAATGCCTTAATTAATTTAAAAACAAATTGAGTTTGGAAAAAGGTGAACACATAAATTTGACAATTTAAAATTAACGTATTTTAATGTGAAAATTCTCAAGTAAATTTCGTTATAGTAAAGTGGGGGAACGTGAGATGCCTTTTGCAAAAATATTCGTCACCACTATATTTGCAGTCTAAAAATTTAATTTAACCATCTGACTTCATCATATCTAAATTTCAGATTTTTTATCCCAATTTGTTTTTTGTCCCAATTGCTCCATAATATGGGGAACTTGGGACGGGTAGTGGGGTTACTGGACCATTCAACTAAATCAGTATAAAGAAATTAACTTCATGGAAAACCTACAGTGATTCCATGGTGTGCTGATCAACGCTTGGCAAAGATAATTCAAACACGTACTTAAAAATTCGGTATTACTGTATCTTAAAAATTCTGAAATTTATACATATCTATGATGAAGCTAGATAGGTAGTTGCTTGGAGTTGTACTTCTAATAAATTAGAATTTTCTGCATTAAAAAACAAAGAGCTGATCTTTCATAATTATTTTTATTATTAAGCTAATAATAATAATAATAAAATAATACGACGAATTTTATTTTTTGTGGACAAACAAAACGTAAAATTACGTTTACAGTTAAAAATTCTTTAGTGTAGAATAAGCAACAAAAGTAAAATATGAATATTACAACGAGTTGTGGTACTATTACAGGAAAATAATATAGCTTATAGTGGCCCCATCTAATACACAACTACGGAATTAAAAAGCAGAACGTTGGTGACGCGGTAATCATCCCATCCCTTTCCGTGCGCCAACAACACAACATGCGCGTACTTCCGGCGCCGCAGTTGTGCACACTTTGTTTCCGCTGCGCCCGCTTTAAAATGCGGCGCACATCGACGGCCTAAGACATTACTGCCGTGCTGCCTTGCAAGCGTCTAATCTCGTCGCCGGCACGGACGACCCTTATCTAATCCGCGGGCACAATTTCGCGCTAAGTGCCGGCCCGTTAACGGACATCGTGGTACGCGTTGGCGCCACTGTCGCCGCCTTGGCCGCCCGCCGGCGCATTAACCGAGATTTAAGCACGTCATATATTCTACACTTTAATAAATTTAAGTCGTTTATATACGCGCGCCACACGCTAACGGGCGTCTGGTTAAGTTATAAAAAGTTTCGAGCTTGTTCCGGAGTGATCATAAACATTTTGATTATGCGCCGTTGTGGCTGTCAGCAACGCGTGTAATAGGGGTGGCCTAGAAATGGTTTTCTTTGAGAAAAAGAGTCATTTTCAAATGACACAAGGGAAAATCAATCATTGCCATTTATTGAATACTTGCTTAAAGCTTTAATTAAATTATGATAGGATATGGCAGATTTTAACCGGAAGTAAAACATATAATATTTTAGAATGATCTAGGTTTTCTAGGTTTTCTTCGTAAAACAATAACAAATATCGAAACATGTAGTGAACAGTTTCCACATTTCCACAATGAAATAACAGGAACTTAAAACAATCTTACCTTTCGAGCAGCTATTGAATCCAATGTTAAAAACTATTTTCTGAAATGATAGGTCCCGACGGAGCCGAAATTACGCCCAATCATGATTTTTTAAAGAATTATTCTGCACTACATAATACAAGGAGAGAATTTATTAATTAAAATTCCCACTTAAATAACAAAATATTTCCCACTCACAGAAAAATTTATTCCATTCGAAATTGAATAAAAAACGCGAGGAATGTGAAACATTCAAATGCAATCAGCAATTCAACGCTTTGTCTTCCATTCTCGCACTCAGTGCGGTCGTGTCGCAGTAAATGGCCCCGAAATAAATAACTCCACCGCAGAATTACACTATAACAAATTGTGGCGGCGGCCGCCCCGCGAAGGGCATCCCCTGGCATTTTTCGCGCGCAGGCGATAATAAAACGCAAGCGATAAAAATAACGCGTTTGAATATTAGCGAGTCCCCGCGTTCGTAGCGAGGAGAATCAATTTTTCTCCCGCTATAAATTGCGACGCCCCACGCCGACACCCCCGGCGTGGATACAAACATATGCAAACACAGTGAAACGAACCGCAAGTATGCAAACTCTTGTTCGCTTCGGGTCGCTTATATTGTTATTATCATTACTGTTTTATTTTCGCGTTAGTTTTTATCAACATGCGGCGGTAAATTTGCGCGCTAGGAAAATTTTCAACTGCGGTACAAAAACACATCCAGCATGAGTGATCGTAAATGTTACTTGCTATTGTTTTCCCTTGCTGTTATCGTTAAAGCGATTGTGTTTGATTGTAACGATATGCAATGTAATTTTCCGTTTTTTTATTATCCCTTTTTTAGAGAAATTATGTATACCATAGGTTAAGTTAGCTCTTATGGTAAAAAAACCTAATTTCTAATTTAAAAATGGACGTTAATTCTAAAAAAAACACATTAAAAGAAGTGTAAACTAATAGTTATTTTCAGATATTTATGAAAACCAAACTTTATAGAGTACAGCCTACCATATGTTCAAGGATGCTAAGATTTGTCATAGATTAATCTTTTAATAGATGTAATAAAATAGGGGTCTAATAAATTAGGTGTCTATTAAATTTAAAAAAAGATTTACCACCGTCATGTACCCAATAGGAAAGACTATTTTATATGTAGAAATAGTTCACAGGTCATACAGTCCGGTGCAAAATTTAACAGTAATATATCGAATTTATATTGCAAATTTCTACGTTACTTTCGGTTTCCGGTTATCACCAGAAGAACTTTGGTCACACTACACCAGACCTTACTGAACCAAATGCTGAAAAGCGTTTTCCAAAATCTTCTATAGTATCAGAGTGGGTCCTGTAAACTTCCATGGGTTGTCTATAACAGGAATTTCTCGAAAAGTATAATACATGTCGGAAAACGGTTTGTGTACCTGGAAATGTTCATTTCGGGAAGTTGGGACCTCTTCAGCTAGTGTGAACCAAATCGGATGCTGAAAACCATTTTCGGAAGTGTTTTATAGTTCCACAGAAAACACATGGACGGAAAGAGGGATCCCTCTCGCAGGGAAAATTGCCACCAACAAAACACGTAGCGTCAGTGTCAAGCTCGTGTTCTTATTGAAAATGAAAATATCGACGGTTGAGTAGACGAACGCCGTCATAAACTCTTGTCTCAAGCGCCAAATGTCGACGATATGACGTGCTGTAACACTACCCATCCCCCAGTAGTGACGCATCCCCAGACAGGGTCCTCGACTTGGTTTATGTACACAGTCTCGCAATCGATATGAATAAAGCAATATCACAGCAATATCAAAGAATGTTGGAAGGGATGAAGCTATGACTTAGGACACTACTGGAGCTATGCGCATTTCGGAAGAGAAGAGAAGATGGCTGGAAATAACGTGGCGGGCGACAGTGCCACTCAAGTCAGCCTCAGAATGAGAAGACGAGACGAAGAATTCAATAAGTCCTACGCTCATATTGCGAATGAGACACTACTAGATTGACAGGTAGGTCTCTGACATTCACCAATAAAACCGTGCAACTCGCGCAATAAATATAAAGCTCACCTCGCCGGGAAATGAATATCCTTGGATATGATGCTCGGAGCCTTGTCTATTCTCAATGCCATAATGTATGTAAATCTCCTCAAACTGGTAGCGATACGCTAGAGGCCCTCCAGAGATGTTCACGTGCTGCTTGGTGTCCTTATCAATGCGGAAGACCAAGGATTGGCCAGTATTGTGCAACGTCCCGCTCACCTGCAACCCAAGAATTTACGTCAAATAAAGAAGACCATTAGTCATGACAGTTAATATTTCATATATTTGAATTCCCTACAATGTGCATTAGCATTAATATTAGCTAACGCTAAACCTCCTTCCTGTTTCAGCAGCTCGGCTGTTCATTTTCGTTTTGTTTGCATTTTCCTGCGGGACTAAAAGGTTCCGTTCGTTGTAATGTCTAATGTCAAATTGAATAAAGAAATTCAATATCTATTTACTCGCGCGGCGGTGCATTTGATGTGCGTCGTGACGGAGGCGGCGGCGCTGTGAATCGTCGATGATTTATCGTCGACGGCGAGGAGGAGCGCTTAATGTTGTTGTTGTGCCTTTCTCTATAGAATTATTATTAGTCGTGTTGGGCGGCAGGAAATGGGGAGTTCCTTGGAGGGTGGAGGCCGAGACGCCGTACTTGCTGGTCATCCATCATTCAATCAAGGCTCCGCCACCACAGTCGAGAGATAATAAAATAAATTGTGATTATCTGCAATCAAAGCAGTTGCTTCGAGCTGCAAGTCTGTTCTTCTTTTAAAGAAGAACATTCCAAATTTTCAAACACGGCTATTCTGCTCTGCACTGTTCCAGATTTTTGAATCTCAGCTTCTATTATGTTATCATTAATTGGATGAACTCTCAGCTGTTATTCCACATGGTCGCAGACTTGTAATAATAGTCGCAGCAGGTCCTCTAACTCTCTCATCATGAAATTTACATCGAAGCACCGAAATTCGTCGCGGCGCTTCATTTCATTTCCAGCATGTTGCAGTTTTATTCGAATTTAATTAACCGTACTGTGTGCGTTTCTAATTAAATATAAATACGATCACATGCAAATTACTGGGCACGAGGGCGTTACGAGCAGTATGTGTTTATATTTGACCCGAGTGCTTATATTTGAACTGAAATGGTTTTAAAACATGAAGAAAATGCGTAAATACCTTGTGCTTGTCGAGATGAATATTGCGCAGGAAGGGATCAAAGAGGAGTTTATCAGGCTCCACGTTGATAGGGCTCTGACGGCGACCCTTCGAGCACATGTTCCACTGAGGGTTCATTAGCCCCCAATATCCCGGGCCTGGAATTGAAAGAAAAAATTAATTAAGTACCTATAACTAACGGAAATTTATTTAGATAGATACATCAATTTTGGTTGATCAAAGAAGATGTTAAAGAGCTTGTTAGTACATGTTGATGGAGGACTAGGTTAGTTGAGGGTATAGGTTTGTAAAATAATTTTCACTTGTAGGTACTAGTAGATTGTAACCTAACTTATTTTCGTTCCGGTCTGGATTGCTTGCACAAAACTATCAAGGATTTGGAACCCCGCAGCGGTCGATTAGTTTAGCGTTCGCTTTGCGGCTGCATTCATCTTGCAGGACTCGTAGGACGTGCCGCCAGCGAAAGTAAATTACAGCCTTAAATGCATTAAATATATTTGGGTGTAAGGATTACTGTGGAATCCCACTTAAAATAAATCTTGTACTGAATTTTGTAATTTCAACTGCTCTCAACTCAATTCACTTCGCTTCAATAAATTTATCTTTAAATTTTAAACTTTCACATGTTACATTCCACATTTCACATTTTATATTTTGTATTTTACATTTTACATTTTGCACTTTACATTTTACCTCTCTGATTTAACGTTTTACTCCATTTAAATTTTATATTTCTCATTTCACATAGCATTTTCGATTTATCATACATATTACGTACTTACATTCCCTGCCTATACTATCTATTATAGATACAAAATTTATAACTCGGATAATGATGGCTAATGGATGCGGTCAGAGAGGCAGCACAACAAATTCAATGCCACTCGCGTTTTAATTTCCAATTCCTCATCTCGACCGCAGCGCGCACATGTTCGGTTTTTGCACCGACATTAATGCCGATATTCCAATCAGCACTCAGCAGCTCAACAACTCCGCAATTGCGCAATTCTATCGCGTTCGTTAATAATACATAATTAACATACGCGGCGGAGGCGACCGGACGTGGTCGCGACTTCATTTCCTCGCGAGCGCTCGCCATCCTGATGACAATGTACGCACAGCCACTCGTACAAACTGGCGAAATATCGAAGAGTAATTCATTAATTTAATAGCAATTTATCAATTAAACGCCGCCGGAAACACGCGCGTTGACATTCATAAAACCGCCTCTCGTTGCGCCCAGCCGCATAATTAATCACTCAATTTCAGTTTTCAATTTGTTCATGCAGAGCCGACTCGAGTGGATATTGCTTCACCTCTTTCATGACTCACCTGCGAATAGTGTAGCACTAGCTCTTCTCTTAAATTAATTGAACCACGTATTGTTCATAATTTTGGTTGGTGTTATTTGATTTATTTTGATGTAGGCTGTTTTCGATTTATTAGGAAATATAGCTGAAAATTTAAAGTGGTTATGTGTTGTCGCTATAAAAATAAACCAAAATATATTACTGGAACTGCCACTACCAATGAGCAATCTTAGGAAATCCTTTCGCTATCTTGTCCTTAGAACTTTCTTTCGTGTTTACTGCATGCAGTCGATACAAATTTGTATAACTCACTGTTACAGAGGATCGGAATCCAGCAGGAAGCAGTCAACCAGACTAACACACGAGAACTAAAAGTGTTACTGCTAGTAAAATACTGTTAGTATTGCAGGAAAATTGTCTGCTTCAATTTAGGACTACCGTCTGGTTGGAACTGACAATTGCACCACTATTCCAGGGAGAACAAAAACACTCATTTCTTGATTCTTCGATTTTCTTAGTGAATTTAATTAATTACCTCATTTAAAAATATTCTAGAACAGCCGGTTTAGGGGACGGGCAAAACTTTAACATTTTCGATTTTTTTTGCGGACAATCCTATCGTCATACAATATTCAAATGTTTACAGCTTCTCATGCTTCATGGAAAGCTAAAATAAAAGTTTGAAAACAAGCTGAATCACATCCTGTAAATTATACACTGCTGCGCATGAATTTGGCGATGCGCTATAGCAATATATCACTATTTCTATACTGCAACTTGTTTGTTTTGGGTGGAAAAATACATTTCCGAAGTAAACATCGCGTCTCATTATCGAGTCACTTCCCGGAATTTCACGCCGTACAAGGTTTTACGCGACGAAACACTAGAGCAAACCCTGCGAGGTGAGAGGCGGTGCATTCGGATTTTATTACCCGCGACGGAGGCGGCTACAGCCGTGGTAGTTGAGCTAACCGGCGGCGGCACGTTTCGTAATTAAGATAAACAGCAGCAACGGCAAGAGACGAACATCAAGATGAACACAAAATGTTACACCAACAAAGAAAAGAAACCCCAAGGAAAAACCTCAAAGAAATAAACATAAACTAAATCTAAGCAGTTCAAACAATAAAATCATCACGTCGAACGTAATTGTAAAGTAATCTACATATTTCCGTGCAATTAAATGAGATTTAATTGCGTGCGTTGTTGCTATTGAGGAATGCGAGCTGCTTGACCGAGCGCGCCACGATGTTCAGAGTTTTCCGAACACAGCCGGCGCACGGCCGCCTCATCCAATATGCATAAACACACGGCGCGCGTCTCAACCCTGCCGTCGTCCGGCATTCATGCATTATTCGCCTCACAGTCGTCATCCGGCGGGGCCCGCAATGAATCCTGTGTTACGGCGCCGTCGAAATTTCGCCCGTTGCTGCCACCTCACATGCTGTCACCTATCTGTTTGCAACGGACATGGTGTGCAAAGACAACAGCTGTGGCAGGATATTCAAATTTCGTTTTATATTTATTCGAATTGGATTAACTTTCTCATTGTAACGACAACTGACAGACGCACGTCAAAAATCACAATTTTGATTAGTATCGCAAAAGGTTGAAACATCGTGATTGAAGATAGACATAATGGAATGATTATTGCGTCTATGGGGTCGAAATACATAGGTCCAAATTTGAGCTACCACTTTCAATTTGCTCCTTTTTGCGAGTCCCACGCACAATTTTCGGATGGAACAAATGCTGATGGCGATTAGCGATTAGGGACCTGCC
>JAODVP010100364.1:0-10081 GCA_025400035.1 Tetradonia laticeps
CCTCTCCTGTCCTCTCCTGTCCTCTCCTGTCCTCTCCTGTCCTCTCCTGTCCTCTCCTGTCCTCTGCTTTCCTCTCCTTTCCTCTCCTTTCCTCTCCTTTCCACTCCTTTCTTCTCACTTCCCTTCCTCTCCATTTCTCGTTCTTCCTATCCATTCCTCTCCAATCTCTGACACCTCTTTACCTCTCCTACCAGTCTTTTCTCTCCACTCCAGGTCACTCCCTCTCCGTCCCTCTCTACCACCTTACGTCCCCCTCCCTAAAACTATGAATTCTTATTAAAACCCTAAGCTTAAATTATAATCAATAATTTTTCATCAACTTAAAATCAAAGATTTTTTTATTCGTATTGTATTGTGAAACGAAGACTCAGCCACACCACAAAACATTGCAGAAAACATTCCATGAAAACTGCACATTGCACAATACTCACTACATCCACTAACTGCGAAAAGCAGGAAACATGCACTCAAAAGGGAATCCCGCAATTCCGCCTTCTGTGTGACTTGGATATACTTGAGATATCCCACAGCATATCTTTGAGTTTGATTCTGTGTATGTGCGCATTGTCGGATGCTCCGCAACGCACGCCGTGAATTTTAAAATTGCGCTCCTTTCATCCGCTGAAAAATTGATTGATGAAAGAAGCCGAGCCGCTGGCAAGGACCGCGCGCAAGAACAACCAGGCTAGAATGAAAATACAGCGCGACCTACCAGAAGCATGTCTATTGTTAAAATTAATTTATCGAATGCTGGCGAATGCGGCATTCACCTGCTCGCATGGCAGTCAGGCAGTCGAGTGCAATTACGAAGGGACAAAGTGGTTCTACAAGGTTTCTCTCCGGAATTTATCTTCCTAACAAAACAGTCTTCTTAGCGAAGTCGCGAAAATTACTTTCCGCCCTGCTGGCTTTTTTGCTCCATTGGCATTTTTATGATATTATTTGTTCGCTATCCATTGTAATGGCTCTCGAAGCTGGTTCGGTTCATTCGGCAAATCTGAGGATCTCATTTCTAAAGCGTACCACATATTTTTCTTTATATACACAGTCGTGAGAAACAATTTTTTGTTCCATTTTAGTAATATGTCATTATCTCAATTCAACTTCTTCATAATGTTATCCTAAGACTCTATGGAGTGAATAATAAATTCGACTTATAACCGTTATAAAGCAAAGATGTATGATTGATGTTTTGTTTGTATTGTCCTTAATGTGATTATCCTGAGAGTACTAGTACATTGAAAGCATCACGGAATAGAGATGAAAAATTTTGAAAGCAAGTGCGCACACCACACGCATATGAATTCTCAATTTCCTTCCTGAGTTTACCGAGACTCAACCATATAACCGAAAGAACCTGCAGCCGGAAACGTCTTCTTTATTTTACCGTCTTTATTCTGTGTGCTGTCTGAGGATTATTCTAACATTAGCTTTTTCCTTCGTTTTCTCGGCACGGCGTGCAAGCACTGTTCACTGATTCAGGATATGACTCTCCATACAAAGCGTTAGATATGGATTTAAAATATTGAGTCTAGGAAATAGTCCGATCAAATAGTAGAAGCCAGAATTTTAATTAAAGTATATTTTTGCGTTTTATTAAAGGATTATTTATAAACACATGTTTAATTTATTTTGATCATTACTGAAAGTTATGCGAATTAGCTGGCGCATCAAGGGGAAATGGTGTTGCTTAAAATTAGCTAACGACGCAATAACGAAGACGATGAAGAGTGTAACAGGACGAGCAAACAACCACGTAGATTCGACTGTCTTCAGGTGGCTGAGCGCGAAAATCCAGGAGAGCTAATGGAATTTAACGCGAAGCGCAACCAGGACGGAGAGTAGGGAGAACGAAGTGTAAAAGTGGAGTGTGTTCAAGGTGTTAAAGCTTTGGTTTAAGGTAGCTGGATAAAATTAACTGCTTGTTTACTTGCGCCAAGAACTATTAACCATCAACTGTATAAATTTAAGCAGGAATTAAGCATCAACTGAGTTAATGGTTCCTAATTATGTGAGGAAAATTGCCTTCAATATAAAATTTACGGAATTACAAAAATTCATTGTATAGTCTTTAGGTTTTCGAGGAATCCTACAAGAAGCAAATATCTACTCAAGTGCGACAAAGCCCCAGTGGGTATTGTATGCTGTGCTCAGTGCTGCATGTCGAAGTGGTCGCGTCGAGTGGCAGCGTAATTGTCATAATTAGCTCTAAGCAATTCCATTATGTGCTGTATTGTTTCATCCTCTTCACAGCACGCACCACCGCGTTTCCAATCTCTTGCACATGGTGCGCGCACTTTTGAGATGCTAATTATGTTCTAATATTAGATTAGGACGTAAAATCATGAACGACCTATATTGTTGACGCTCTCCGAGCGAAGCTGTGAGATGAATAAACGTAGTAGAGTGCACGGCCTTGGGGTAAGTGGTGACTGAAGTGTGGAGTGCGGGGCTGACGCATGGGAAAAGTGCGTAGCTAGATATCCCCACAACTGCCCATGGTATTTAAACACTAGCTCGCTGCCACTCAAACTCAGTCTCCGCGCGACTCGCGTCTAGTAAACTTCTCGTTATTTTTGTTATATCTATATTGATATTTCGGTAAAGTTGTTGCTCCGAACTCTAACTATTACGCTACACCTTAGAACCATAATTACAAATATTAATTTCTGGAATTAATTACTACTTGTCACTTGCACTGCCTCACCTGCAACAAACAGCATCCAATTAATGGATGTAGGTGTCTAATTAAAACTCACTTTGCATGTAGTCATTTATTAGTTGCGTGAACGATGAAACGGAACAACATAAACTATAACCTCAACTAGGCAAACAAAATATAACACAGGTCTACAAAAATTTGATAAAAACTTGATGCTCTAGGTTATTTTAAAATTTTTTTGTTACATATTCAACGTCAGCTCAATCATATGGCTGATTTGCTTCTCTTCTCGGTAACTCACCCTTCTCCTACCTTTCTCTTCCTTACCCTCCCTTCCTTCTATATCCCACTCTTCTCTTTAACCCAGTTTCATTACTATCTATTCATCTATTTAGGGACGGAGAGGACGGAACCTCTTCCTTCGCCTCCCTTCCGTTCCCTTCCTCTCCTTTCTTCTCCCTTCTTCTACCTTCCTCTTCTTTATACTCCCTTCCTTTCTTTCCGTATATCTTGCTCTGCCTTCCTCTTTTATAGTCTATCTTGTTTGTCCTTCTCACTTTCTTTCCTTTCCTCTCAGTTCTTTCACCTTCTTTTCACTTCCTTCCTCTGCCCTCCTCTGCCTTTATCCTCTGCATTCCTCCTCTGCCTTCCTCCTCTGCCTTCCTCCTCTGCCTTCCTCCTCTTCCTTGCTCTCCCATCTCCACATCTCCTTCTGCCTCCACTTCCAACCGTACACGTTCCCTTCTAATCAGCCCCCTATCCCCACTCTCTAGATTTCTTTACCTCTCCTATCACTATTTCCAGCCACGATCCATCTTCTCCAAACCCCTCTTTTTTGGTTACTTAATCGGAGTCAGCTCCATCATATGCTTGATTTGCTTCCTGGCATGCATCAATTACTACTATAAGGTAACGGGAGAAAAGGGGCAGCGTTCTCTCCTCGCTAACATCACACAAAAACCAGTCTTTAATTTCCGTTGTACACCAGGAGGTTATACCAGTTTATTTCCCGAATAGCGCTTCCAAAATAATGTTGTTTACTGTGGTTGGTTTCGCATAGTACAAGGCCAAGATTAATGCGTGCTCAATTTTGCTTAGCGTCGGTCGCTGGTGTTTGAAAAGGGCGGAGGTGTTCGAAATGGTAGGATTAACTCGCAACACGACCTGGGCTTAAGTGGCTGTTATCAAATGAATCGTCGGTTTAATATAATTTTAACGCCGGCACGACTTCCGCGGGCGGCGTTGAGGAAAAGGAAACAAGATGTTTCAATGTGATCCAGAAGGAATGACTTCGAATCGTTGACTATTCCTGGAAGAAGGTCCACGTCCTATTACAGTCATCTTACAAGTGTTCTCTAGGGATTTTCGTTAATAACGATTTAAAAAAATATTTATATACTTTGATAAACTGTGAAAAGAATGTAAACTACTACATAACTTGCGGATAATTCCCTTGTTTGTTCACTATGATGGAATTGTTTTGCACATTGCTGTCCATTAAATACCAGTTCGAATTGAGCTCTGGAATCACTGCAGGTCCGGCGAGTTGTTTGTTTGTGAGTTTATTTGTTCCGTTTTGAAATTCTATTGTTCAGTGCATAATGCGAACACAGCAATGGGATTGGAGTCGTTATGCGCGGCGCATGTTCATCCGATTGCAATTTCAATAAAAGCGCGTAAATCCGGTTTTATTTGCGCTAACAAACGAATTTTTTGTCGCTAGACCACGAAGAATCCTGCGACAAACAGTCCTCAAACGTTCAATGACTGTCACACTGTCATATTAAAGTTAAAATATTATTTGCGCAAAATTGCAACTTTGTCAGTTCATAAAGGAAACAAGCGCTTTCTATAGAAACAAAATGAAAAATGATTCCTTACAACTTGCCTGAACTTACTTATAAATACAACCAGAGTGAAAGACATGTTATAATAAATGAATTGTCACAAATAAAGCCCTGCGTCTTTCTTTTCATGCGTTTGGGCTGTCGCAAAATAAACTTGGCACTTCCACAATGCGCCACAATAGGTAGAAAATGAGGTTATGTTGTGCCAACACGGCAAAATGTGTCTTTCTGTCGCACAACGCACAATCCGGACTTAAAACTTTAACAAAGCAATCTCACTGGTTTCGCGCCTCGTTGGCAACTTGCGAAAATGCAAGTTAAATCGCTACAACACATCCAACACACACGGTAATGTCGAAACGAATTAAGCCGCGCGAGATCACACATTGTTTGTTACAGGGAAACCAATTTAATTTAAATTACCTACGCATGTATACGCTTCAACGCAAGTGCAAACAATCAGCTCTTAATTGCGACTAGTTTGCAGATATTTAGATTCATGCATATTCGCTAGTCTCATTTTTAGTTATTGCCTTTGAGCTTTTCATACTGAGAGGCTTTCAGACGATTCATGTCGTGACATTGTTCGCTCTGATAACTCTATTACCGCTCATTCAATACACGCAGCGAGCATTAATCCGCAGAACGCGAACAAAACGCTCGAATTTTTCATTCCCAACCGTCGCATAGCAAAATCAGTCAAGTCTTTCTAATCCACAACGTACAACCAGTACAACAATCCACTCAACCATCCTGGAATCAATTCGTTTTCATAAAAAGAACCAAAAAACGAATTGGTCTGTCATTGTACCTAAATGATTAATATGATTAACCTCTTATTCCTAACGATAGAATTTCATGTTTCGAGTCTGTTAGTAATTGTGTAGCAGGAAACAAATCTGTACATGTGATCCCGGCGCCTCCACCACCTCATCCACGTAATGGCCTCACGTGTAACGATCTAATGTGTAATGTGCACCTCTCGACCACGCCGCCTTATATTCCTCGTATCCTTGTACTGCTTATACTGCTAGGTGGTGATCCCTGGTGTGAGTTTCAGCTATTAGCAGTTGGGCTATTAAGCATACGATTAGCTGTTAGTAGCGTACGAGGTTATGTACGTTAGTTGCGAGTTGTAAGACGTTTTTGCACCATACACCACGTACCACACACCTAGGCCATTACCGGCATTGTCCTGTCATAGAGAAGAACAAATGGTCTAAAAAAATAAACGCGTTAGCCATTAGTCTTTAGACGCGCAGATCCTAAGTTACAGGTTTATACATGAAATTTTTAGATTATAATTTTTGTAGACCTGTAGACCTGCGTTATTTGCTGAAAATATCCTTGGTAATGAACGATGCGTACTAAGAAATTTTAGTATGGACTAATTTACGCAGATTACGCGAATATTTACAACCTCTCAGCAAGGTTGAAGATGGCGGAGCATTCCAGACATAACTCTTGGTTATACGTTCGGCAAAAAGTGTCAGCTTTTCTTCAAATTTTCATACGCTTCGTCCTAGCGTCCTGAGCACGCTGTGCAAGAAAGCAGAGCGTTGACGGGTAGGCCATAAAAATGAAATATGAAATTAAATTGCGTTCACAGACGCTAGAGAGGCACATGTTAAGTTGCAATTAATTAACGCAATAAATGTTTAACGCATTCTGTTTTATGGTGCGCATTCCGTGTAATTGGCGCTAAAATCTCGGCTATTCGCAGACGTAAACAGGAACACATCTCCCTGGTAATATTTATAGCCTATAAGAACCTAATCTGCTAATAGACTGTAGTTAGATATAAATTATTCTTAGGAATTTCGACAAATAACTTCCTAGTAGTCACTAAAAACTAGTTCTGCTTATTTAAATATGTTTTTAATGCTCTTATTGACTGATATATTTGAATTGTGAAATCCTGCAAATGGGGAGGTAATATCCTGCAATTAGTTGCCTTTGTCATCTGCATTTGCATATCGACAGGTGAGGATTATCACGGTATAACTGTAATTAATAACTGTTCATGAAACGCGACTGTGGCCCAATATAAGAATAGGGATATTATGGACTTTGTTAATTCACATAATGGTTTGTTGAACGAGAAAACGCGGAAATCCTCCCGAGGGCGATGCCATCGACGCATCATTATCTACCAGCGTTTGCACCGCGCGACCGCGAACAATCGGGCGACGGCGCGTATCGTAATTGTAAATCAAATTAGCGATGCGCACTAATAATTCATACGAAAGAGGATTATCACTGCGGCAGCCACACATCCTGCGCGACACGTGCCGCAACAAACGACTTCCTATCGAGATGCGTACGGGTACAAAATGATCAAACGTATATCGCAACAATCGTAAATGGAGCAATCCTGCAAGGATTATCACTGTTTGCATTTGCTTATGCGTGACAAGTTGTTAAGTACATATTGATTAATATATAGCTGCCATTACTTTATTAGTAGGTGCCCTATATAAGCTATTTGAAGCTTCCGCATCAAAAGAGCATAGGTAAGTTTGCTGCAGTCAAACCTCGAACAGCCCTTCTTCTGCTTGTCATGTTGTGGTGCCGCCTCCAAAGGCCAGTGGCTAAGCGGTCGGCGGTTATTTATTCAGTCGAAAATATGGCCACTAATTTAAACCCATCTCCAGCGCTCGACCCGCTGGCGCACACACGAAGCATTTGAACATTTAAGCATTTCAACATTTATATTCATAGCTTTTTGGGCATCCAATGAGGAAGCTGGTTTGCTCTCGGCTACTATGGTTGGATTGGTAGTAAAACAGAAGTGAGGTTAGACTGGGTCGGGTTGTGGTGAAGTCAGGAAATGGACACTGTAACGGATGGGGCTGAGGCGCATACCGCAGGATCTGAGTTTTCGATGTTGTCTTGCGACCGGAAACTTACCAAAAGCCAATGGAATTGCTTTCGTTTTTGTATAAAAAATTGTGGGTATATTTTGCGAATGCCACTGTATTTATCTTGTCTCCTATGTTGATATAAACTTGTCGTTACGCCTGGAGGTATATACAGCCGCAATCCGTGGCAGTTTTCATGCAAATCTGCTTAATAAAGGATTAGGCGACCGACAAAATCCGAATGTAACGCGACCGAGAGCGGCGCCATGCAAATGCCGGAATCTCGTGAATGCAAACGTTTTTGTTATTTCATTAACTCGACAAATTCGCCGTGCCAACGTTTTAATACCGACTGCATTAAACCTATTTCGCAAGCTGTGCAATTAAAAGCCAAACGCAAAAACCAACTTTTAGCTGTTTAGGAGTGTTTCTTTAACAGAATAAATTCAAGTCTATCTACTATATTACATTAATATTTATAAATATCCAAGCATTACATGAGTCAACATAAATTTTTTTGAATTTGTCAAAATCCTGTATGTATCTCCTGAGTCATTCTAATGAGATAAAGAGAAATTTTTCCAAACGCGCCTGTTTTACTGTATAGCTCTAATAGTTCGAGGTTAGCTTCTTAGGTTTTATCACCGCTTTAAATTTTGATGCTGGAGGTGGAGTCGCGAAACAATAACGCGTGGTTTGCCGACAGCCGTCCAGATAGTGGCAATGGAGGCGGCGGATGGCCGCGGTGTAATTCCTGTCTGGCACGTCGTCTTCGGCGTCGTTTCGGTGCGCGGGTTTACAGTCTGCGGTCGTGCAAAGCGTCATCCTGCGTGTGCGAGCAGGACATTAACATTACATTATTCAAAGCGTCACGACTCGCTCCACGCCTGAATTTATAGAATATTTTAGGGTCTGCTCGCCGACCATCCAAGCGACCATTTTACGATAGTGTCATTCAAGTTAGTATCCGTTCAGTGAGGATGCCCGGGTTAAAGATCCCCAGGATTTGGATATTCCAGAATTGAAGTTGATGAAGGATGTGGATAAACTTTTAGTGAGATAATTTTGCTAAACCTTAAAAATCTCTTTCAATCATTGCTGATGAGTTTTTGTGTTTTATTTAAATTATGGTGCTTCGAAACCAAAATCATTCTGTTTCGAGTTTTCAGCTTAGAGTTTTAGTGCAAAAGTTAGAAATTAAATTTGGGATAAAGTTTTCCCTTAAATATTCGCACTGCGCACTCTTCACTCAAATTTCTTCGCACTCCATTTGACGCCATTCGAATAAATGAACATTCGTTGGAGGAGCGATAATTCAAACCCTCGGATACGTAGCCTGAACACAAAAAGAACAAAGGAAATCTGCGAAATACGCAACTCGAGCGCGCGTAGTACTTATTACGAGCGCTTTTCTGCGTTTTAGCGCATTGCCTGGGTCCAGGAAAAGCCCAAATCAGGACCAATCGGTGGAGAATATTGCGCCTTCCAAATGAAGCGAAATGAAATGAAACGTGAGACTGGGGTATATGGACACGACAAGGGAAACGGAAATCTAGATTTTCCAAATTCAATCCTTGCCACGCGCGTGATGCATATATAAAATTTTGATATATACAATTATACTCATAATATCTCTAAAAATTTATATAGCTTTCCGCTTCCTCATATATTGAATTTCTCTTCGCTTGATTCTATGCATTGAATATCTGACATTGTTTGCATTTGGTTTATATTTTGTGTATGCACTCGACGGATAAACTGTGTTTGGGAATAGTCTCGTTGCTATTAGCATACACAAGCCCCTGATGCAAAGCGGGACTCCGTAAAATCCCAGAGCGTTTAATTAAAATTTGTAGCGGCCTTAAATCCTCCAGGCCGACGCGCGCTATGCTAACTGCTATTAAATCTACTATCCGTCGACAAAGTACGAGTGCAACCAAACGAAAAAAGTTTATCAAGCATTGTTAGTTGTTGTGTTTAGTTAGGAAGAATATATGGAGTGAGACTTGCTACCTGCTTAGTTTTCAGCAGGAATTACGAGAGTTGTTCAGAAATAGTTTGACTATTTTTAAAAATCGGTTCGGTTTGCAGGATGTGGGAAATTTAACCACTGACATTCGAAGAAGAATTTGGAAAAGAGGAAAATTTATACATTGGCATTAGGGAAGGTAACTAGAAAGAAATTGTCAGATTGAGATTTTTCTTCGGGACGGCGGAACAAATAAAAAAATTATAACACACGGCGATATACTGATGGAATTTACGAACTGACTTTAGAAGCATGGAATAAAAATGAGGAAAAACTATTCCTACTAAGATTTGGCTTCGACCAACGGCATTTAGACGCGTCTTATTGTTAAACTGAGTAGTCTCGAGATTTGGTTTGAAGGTGGTAGAGCAACCAAAACATTTTAACTACCCGATATTATGAAATTTACATAGAATTTACAATAAGAGATTATAAAAGAGGGAAATGTATTGGAGATTTTACTTAGGGCAATAATATTAATATATAAATATTGATTATATTTATATACTGATTGTGAGATTAAAAGAAGATGCCAGAAAAAAAAAGAATACTATACGGACAGAGATTTGTCCATCTTGACCACTGACTTTTAAAGAAGAAATTAGAAGAGAGGAAAGGCTATTGGGTGAGAGACTTCACCTGAGGGTGGCAGAACATCCAAAAAACCTTTATTACATTGCGA
>JAODVP010100375.1:0-10078 GCA_025400035.1 Tetradonia laticeps
CTGCATCGAGCAGTTTTTTTCATTTTTCGATTACGTCAATTTCAGTTTTTTCTCCAAAAAAGTGGCCAGTGTTACCCCTTGGGAAATTTTTGGTCGTTTTGCATCAAACTCTTCGGATCGATCTGAAATTTTGATATTATGTAATCACAGACATGAGTAATCTCTACGTGTACTTTTTATTTTGTTATCTTTAATAGTTTCTCGGAAAAGGGCTTTTGAAATATTTTTTTGAAAGTGGAATTTTTGAAAATTTTAAACTGGTATCCGATGTGTAATTTCTTCCTAATCATAATACAGTTTACAGTTTTGTGATATCTCAATTTGTTTCCAAGATATGAATTTTTTCCTCTTATCACTAATACATATTATTTAATATCTCGAAAAATCAGCTAAGTGTAGGACTGAAACCTTTTCGATAGTCTTTCTAAGGTTCCCTATTATATCCCACACAAGTTTCAAATAAATTTCAAATTTGAAGAAAAACTGAGATTTCTTAACATTTTTGAAATCACAAAATGGTTCCAATTAACGGCAGTTAATTTTCATGCATTTGTATATAAACTGTGACGACTGAAGTCATTAGATGCAGCACCTTATCCATGAATAAATTACTTTGTAAAATATTTTGAAATTTATATTTTGAAATGATAAAAGCTCAAAAATTGCCAATTTTCGGAACAAATTTTAACGCCTTTCTAATGAAGAGTGGCCTAATGAGAACGAGCGTCTCTTGCTCTTCAAAATGACAAGAAGTTACATTTTCCGCTTATCGTTCTCGAGAAAATTGCAATTTCCCAAAAGTAAAAATGACGCTTAGAATTGGAACTTACTATAGGCAACCAAATTATCACAATTCATTCTAAATCCAAACAACAAAATTTTTATAACAATATATTTTGATAAACTTAATACTTAAACAAATTAATGAAAATCGAAGTGAAATAAGCTCAGTTCATAGCAGATACAAATTTATTCGCCAATTTCCCACATAAAGGACCTCAATTAAAATAAATATAAAGAGTAAGATGCAATCTCGAAAATGTATGTATAGAACTTATCACTATTTGCGTTTCTTGTTAGCTTGTACACCAGTGACCTGAGCAGGAGCTGCATAAACTTCCTGGGAATGTTTGTTGATATAATACAAAGCAATAATGGAGAACAGTAAGCTGCAACAGATTCACAATTTCATTCACTTCCAAGCCTTTCAATATTTACATTCTTGATCAGTCTTACCAAGTAGTTGCAGATACTCTGTGCACAGTCCCTGAGCAAATAACAGACAAACACAGGCAAAACCCAACTGAAAGTTTCGCATAAACTAATTAATACTCTATATACCTTAAGATTTCAATGGATACTAGTGATACAAGTGTAAATACTTACTCTCAGGAAACAACTTCACCTGCATCGACTTCCCAAATAAGAGAGATTCTAAGTTTCCACAAGCGGTGATCAGGAACGTGAAGAACACTGAGCCTAGGTAACCTCCTAGGATTGTGTGAATTTGTGAAGAATTCAGCCAAGGTTTATACATTTGCATCCCAGAAAATATGAGAATAGCAGTGATGAGTGCCACTATGAACGACGTGCCGCTGGACGTTGCTGAAAACATTTATAATATACATAAAAAGTGAGTGAAAAGTTTATAAAAACATGAAAAAAGTATTTGTATACCCATTTTTGGTTAATGTGTCGTCAGCAAGGTCAGCAAAGTGGACAAGCCGGCTGGGTACAAGCTGTCAAATCTGTCAAATGAAGGTACAACGTTGGCAGATGTCGCTAGGGTCGCAAGTATCATAGTGCGCGGCAGAGCACTGGCCAAGGCCGGTAACTAACCGCAATACATTACTGTTCTTCCAGCTAACATGTACTAATATACAATAAAATCCGTAAATTAGAATTTCTATTGTATTTTTATAAACATTATTCAGAATATATATCAGAACCTTCTTCATGATAGGTCCTTGTGTTTGTAGTCTTTGACAAATAAATATTAGTCCGGAGTCTTCTTCCTATTGGCAAATCTCTGGATAATCTGCCGATTGCAAAACTCAAAACCTAAGAAACAAGCCGCGTTCGCCGGAAAAGCCCTAGCCATGACAGGTACAGCTCCTTTATATAAACCAAGAGGTCCTTCATTCGCCATTAGATCCTTGAAACAATGCCCTATACCAGAGTAGGTCCCAGGCGGAGCAGTCTGCAGCCTGCTCTTCAACACATCAAAGGGTAACACGAAGATCCACATGACTACACCGGCCATGCCTCCACCTATGATCATTTTCAAGATGGTGGCCGCAGACCCTTCCGTTTTATAAGACGTAAACGACTCGTAGGTGAGAAAGTAGATGCCACTGCCTGGCAATTCCCGGAGGATGGTAGCAAAGTATCCTTTATAAATACTCGCAATTCCTCCTCGGGCCAGCTCCACGCTGATGAGATGCAAAGGACCCGAAAACTGTCGATCAGCCTTATTCTTCTCCCTCTGGATTTGCAACATGCACTTGATGCGCTCAACTGGAGCCATGAGAGTTGTTGTGACTACGCCAGCGAAGGCCCCAGCGTAGAATTTGCGTAAGCTTGACATGTTCGGATCGTTGTTGCCGAAAATCTGCTTGCCCATGCGGTAGGACATGAAAGAAATCGCGAACACTGGTGTGATGGTGAGGATAGGGACCAGCATTCCTTTGTATAAGCCAGTCACACCTTCGTGGACGACCGTGGAGCGGAAACAGTCCAGCATCCCGGTGTAGAGTGGGGCTTCGCCTGGGGCTGGCTTCGGCATTGTTTGCAGGCGCACTTTGACGGTGTCGAAGGGATGGCCGACGAGGACGGTCCAAGTCCCAGCCATTCCACCACAAAGAAAGTGCTCTACTAGGGATGAATCGGGATTATCCATACTTTAACGCAGCAGTAAAATCTGGAGTTTGTAAAATGAAGTATAGGTGAAGTACCGTGCACGTCGAACTAATATAAATAAATGTCTCTAGCATAATTTTGTTTTTAGTTGCTTCGTTTCCATTCCGGTTGCTGGATTTTGAGAAAACTTTTTTTGTTAGTAATTTTCGGGTTATGGACTAAAACTACGAGTGATGATTGAATTTAGCTGCATTTGTGGATTAATTTGTGATTATCAAAATCCATAGTGTGGAAGATGGAAAAATGGTGTTGGAAAAAGTAGTGGATTAATTGCTTATAGATACTTCATGTTCTGCCATTCTGGCGAAGATTCTACGATTCCTTTGACCCACGTTACATTCACTTTTTTGATCTGAATTTTGATTTTATTTGCCAAAATAAATAATTTCGGTTATGGACTAACAAGGAGAGAGCCAAGCCAGCATCTTTCCGATTTTTTTCTGAAAAAATTATGCTACAGAGCCCCATTTTGCCAAAAAAAGTTATAAACAAATATTAGGCAGTTGATATTACTTAACGGATAGCCGGGAACCACAGCGCTTTTTAGCTATGACGGTAGCGAGCTCACTCGGAGCGCGAGGGTCTCGGGTTCGATCCCCAGTGGGCGCATTTTGCTTTTCTTTTTTTTCTTGTATTTTTTCATTTTTTAAATTATTTAATTATAAAATAATGTATACTTAACTTTTTATTTCATTTAACATATTCTTTGAACAATTAAATAAACATCTACTTGTACACATGTACAAGTACACATGTAGATATTTAACATTGAATGTTTTAATTGTTCAAAGAATATGTTAAAAGAAATAAAAAGTTAACTATACATTATTTCATAATTATATAATCAAAAAAAAAGGAAAAAAAGGAGTGAAAAAATGCGCACACCTGGGTTCGAACTCGAGACCCTCGCATTCCGAGTCATGGCGCTACCGTCAGAGCTAAAAAGTGCCATGGTTCTCGGCTATCCGCTAAGTAACATCAACTGCAAATTAGTTTAAAATTTTTGTTTTGCAAAATGGGGCTCTACCTCTAATTTTTTCAAAAAAATCGGAGATGTTGCGCCTCGCCTTGTAAAACTACCAATATAATCATTACAAGTGCATCTTTGGCTTTCATCGTTTATTGTATTACACAGAAGTTTTAAGTGCTGCTCATTATCCAGAGACTGATTAAATTGTATACAAAGGTATGCGGCAAGGCGTTTGATTCTGGCCCTTTTGCCTACTTTTCGATTGATTTCACGTATAAAAATTATGTTTTGGACAAGTCTTACAGTAATATACGCCACTTGAGTCTTAAGTATAGAAGAACATAGAAGTGAACGTTGTATCGACCGTAGCTTGGTATTGATACTAGCTTGGAAAGTTCCCGTGTCACACGAGAGGGAAAAGCGTACGTTTGATAGCTTAAAATAAGTACACATAAAGTTCAGCCGATTATAAACATATATACACGGCTCGAAACGTTAGTGTAACCTCACCGACACTTGACACTTGTATAAAATTTAGAATAAACCCCGTCGAGTTACAAACAGCCCTGGATTTACGAGTTATTAGTTATATTAAATCATTTTCGAACCCAGGATTATAGAAAACTTCGTAAATCAAGGGCGTGTGTAGCTTATTTCCCTTACATCTCCTTGGAAACAAAAATTCACACAATGAACTAAAGTAACGCAAGTAATAAAATGTAAAAGTCTTTGCACCAGTCATTTAACTAACTAAATTACACAATCAGCATGCCGAGACACATTTTACTTTTGATTTAGACCAAACCATCGACGTTTGATTCCGGCATGAAGATGGAACTTTCTTCGGAAGAACTTACTTTTCAGTCAGCGAGAGTTGTAACACTTCCTCGAGCAATCGCTGCTCTTCCAAGCGTTCTTGCTCCTCGTGTTGGCGTTGTTGTTCAGAGAGTAGGATCGCTCTGGTGATATCGTCGTCGACCGGTGAAATATCGGTAGAGAACGGCAAATCATCGCTGTTTTGATATAAAGCGAGACTAGCTTGAATTGCTCTAAAAACGTTAAATACAAGTCAAAAACTAGCAGCTAGTAAGAATTTATCGTCCTATACAACACAATATAATGATTTTCTATCATTGGTACACTATTTTGCTTGTATCTAGCACGCCGTAGCGTGTTTTATATGAAGTATCCGACACGCCCGTGTTTTTAAACTACCATAGCCACCTTTACAAATAAAACCAAATCTAATTGATCCTTAAATGTCTAAAATTCGCCGATATATGTCTAAAAACGTCTCTAAATTATCTAGCAATATCTAAAAATCTCTATAACCTTCTATAAATGTTAAAAATTATCTAAGACTATCCAAAAACGTCTAAAAATGTCTGAAAACTTCCAAAAATGCCTAAAAATGACTAAAAACGTTCAAAAAAATCTGAAAGTGTCAACAAATATGTTTGAAAGTCCTCATAATCCGCTCATACTTTAATGTACTATAAAGCAAGTTAACTACATTGCAGTTAGGTTGAATACCGCTTTTGGAATAATCGACGTCTATGAAATTCCAATTCATTAGCTGAATTACAAAAAATTTCAAAATACAAAACGTACCTCTGTAGTTGTCGTTCCTCTTCACCTGCTGTGAAGTTCGGTGTTGTAGGACGCGAAGGTTTTTTGGCTTTGAGTGCTTCCCAAATATCCACAACTTCTTTCTCTGTGCCGGCGTCTATCAAACTTTGCTGAATAGCGAACTGCAGCAAATCGTCCTCTTCTTCAATACTATACTGTCGACGTTCATCCAAACCAACTGTAATTTTAAAATGACCAATTAAACAGAGCATAAAGTAAGCTGCAATTTGTTTGAATCATAATAATAAGTGTTTTGGTTGATTGTTCCGGAATGTGAAAATAAATCGAACAGTGTTTTACCAGTACCCAGCTGATTGTATCCTGGAGGAATTTGGAAGAGCACGTCATCCAGAACGCAGGTCAGTCGGTCGTCTTCTTGTATGCATTCTACGTGTAGTACGTCTTGGTCCAATCCGAAAATGTTACCGAAGGTTATCCTCGCGTTTAAAACGTGAAATAATGGAATTTCTATTAATTAACAAATAAAGAAATATGTTAGGAACATTTACAATAAATTATGAACATGTATACTCTTTACAAATTGTCATAAAAACCCAAAGTGAGCGGTTTTTAACGAACTTCTTAATATACTTTTATTATTATAATTAATGAAACTTCATACTCCACTATTAATTGGGTTCAAATTATTATTATAGAGGTCTGCAGTTCGATTCCAAGTTACAGGATATTTTCATTAATAATTTGAACCCAATTAATATTGGAGTATGACCCTTAATTAATTATAATGTTAGAATTTACCTCCAAAACTTTCAATATGTTACTTTTATGTTATTTTTCACTTTATGCAGAAATTGAATTTGTAAAACATGTTGCTTTTTCACTGTTTTTAATCTCCAGAATTTCTGAAAACCTGTGAAAACCTCTGCCCCCAACTTAAACGCCGATTTTGTGATGCAGCCCCACGTTGGGCGCCAATTCTTTAAAACTCAGCCCTATTAATGATTTTGTAATGAAACTTTACACGTAGGCGTTAATTTTGAAATGAAACCCCACGTTGGGCGCCAACTTTTTTGTGGTTTTCCTAAAATATTAGAAATCAATATAGTATGGGCTGCAACCCGCTGTACACCCAACAATATTCTATTGATTTGTGACTTGTAAGCTTCGCGTTGAAAAGCTTCAGCACCTTCAGACAGAATCACATATTTCAGATAATTTGACCAATGTTATTTGCTAGTAAAAGCAATCTCACAAAAAATTACCATTGAAATGTATAAGTTTAATTTTAATTGGTGGAATATTAGCAACTCCCTCAATTACAAATGCTTTAAATGAGATTTGAAAAATGAAAGATTCTTCGCTGTATTCGGCTCTATTCTTCTACTCATCAATATTAAGATAATTAAATGTGTTCTAATAAGAGTTGAATTGAGTTGTAGTTATTATTTCTCAAAATAATTTTAATTTTTTACGTTTTCCGGTAATTACCAAGGAAAACAACTGAGTCCCACCAATAAAATCAGAACTAGAAAGTGCAGGATCTAACATGGGTTATATATAGAGGAACTGGTCCGAATTTGGACTGGGGTCCGAATTTGGGCACTCGACTTTACAGGTCAATTTTGTAATTTCACATTAAAAAATTAACTACTAATTTATTTTTATAGGCTAAGGACTCGTATGCCTACAGTAGGTCCCTAATCGCTTTTAGAAGCCATCAGCATTTGTTTCATTTGAAAATTGTGCACTTTCTAGTTCTCTATTCTAAATTTATTGCCAAAATAAATATTTTTGTTGATTTGGAAAACCGTCTTGCTCAAAAACAAATTTGACATAGTCAATAGCAATAATTCGAGACCTCTAATACCAAGCCGCATAAAAAATATAGTGTATAACTAATATCCCACCTATTTTTACAGGAAAACCTGCTGGCAGTTGCATTTGTATAAAGTTCCGCAGCTTCGCAAAATGCGAGCTGGAAATGGCCATAAGATCAACGATAGGCAGAATTTGCTCCGGCAGAGAGAGCGGGTAATTCTCGGAGAGCCACAGCGTCGCCTTGAATTTCTGCAGACGCGCGTGCACTTCCTTCGGACGGCCGATATCGCGGCCGCAGAGATCGACGCCCGCGTCGAAGTACTCCTCAGCACTAATATTGCACGGATTGCCCACCGAGCCAACCACCTCGTCCATCACAGCAGGCGCTGCGGCTCCCTCCGGATCCACATCCGCAATGCCGAGCAAGTTATGCAGCGGCGTCTTCGGACTCTTCGACCGCGCGATGGCCTTGTCAGATTCCGTCAGGTGTTCCGTGCGCGTCTTCGTCACGAGCTCCACATTGCTGGCGCTGAATACTTTGCACTCGTGTCCATTCACTACCTCCATCTTGTCGGAGCGCCAGCCCCACATACCGGCCTTGTTCCGCTCGAAGCTTATCTTATCAGTGTCGACGTACGTCGTCACGATTGGCGACGTGAGACGCTGCGAGAGCGACTCCTGCGACGGCGTGAAAATTCCCTGAGCTTCCTCGGGCGTTCGCATCTGTTCGGAGTACACGCTGCGCGTCTCGTGGTCGATTTCCATCATAGTTGCACCGCCATCTAAAAAATATCTATTATCACTATCACTATTATCACTATTTACTAAATCTATAGAATATACAGTGGAAACTTATACTAAATGTGTAATATTTTATTTCTAGAGAGCTGTGATCTATGAATATGCAATTCAAATGCGAAATTTCCAACAAGCATTAAAACAAGCAGCAAAAATGCATTAAAACAAGCAATTATTTCAATTTACTAAGAATTACCAGTTGCAGGCAATGTGTAAATATAACTCCGATTGCCACGAATGGCTTCGCCGAGTTGGATTGCTGCATGCATGTTTTCCAAGAAGATAAACGTTTAAAAATAAACAAACAAAATGCTCGAATTACCTTGTCCTTGAAAGATATAACTACGGTTTCCACGCTGCCAACTAGTATGGTCAAATCCAAGTAATGTAGTATCGATTCGGACGTTGGATCCTCGTTTATAGACTTTGTAGGTGTCACTTGGACACATACGTGATAATAAAGGCACTAAAAACAAATTTCACGTTATTTTTACTATAAACTCCTGTAAGATCTTGAAATTTCTTGACCCACCACAAAATACAGGCTGATTTTTGTGATTTTACAAAGAAAAACAGTGGGTTAATGCCCAATAATATAAAAATTGTAAAAATTACCCCAACTAGTAAACTCCCACTTCATCTCCACATAAAAATCCGGTGCATTCTTAAGTTTCTGTAGTAGCTCAGGAATACCAGCCATCCGACTTGAGTATCTTTGGAAATCTCTACTTTGTAGCACCATTTGAAGTAAAACTGGATCCCCAGTTGACACAGCTTCTTGCACCACTATAAGAAACCACCAGAAAAAAATAAGCCAATCCCCCAAATAAAATACCAAATGTACATACCAGTCCAGCCATCGGGATTTTCAAAATTAACATTTGCATCAACATTTAACAGTACCCTAACACAATCCAAGTGGCCCAACGTCACAGCTAACATAAGCGGCGTCCGGCCGCGATTGTCCGATTTTTCCACTTCCAACTAGAAAAAACCACAGTCCAGAATGAGCAAATAGTATTAAAGTGTTACGTTTCGTAGGCTTCTGGAAACCAGTCACACATTGCATTGGCTTCGTGGTATCCGTGGTAATCATAATTGCAATGCAAATGCTCAACTGCCAAATATGCCCCTATCTACGTCAATCAATTAGCATAATTACAAGCTGACGCATGTCGCAATCAGCTGTTAATTGCGCTAATCGTCAAATAATCTCCACTTATTTACTTTGTTGTGTGAAATTTCATCCTCGAGCTGCTTGTAGTCGTTCTGCCAGACGTGCCAGTGCAAGGGATATTCGCCCCGGATGTATTCCACGCCGACCATGGTTCCGTTGCTCTCCGCGACACGCACGACAATTAATTCATTCTAATTTACTTCAAATTATTTATAAAATTTCTAAAAAAAATTGTAAAAGGCAGCCGCGAGTCGGCCGTGAGGATTGGTATTTGACACCTGACCAAAACGCGCCGACCGCGCCGACAGTGTTTTGACATCGAGTTGTATCGGGTGGACTCGGACGATTGTTGGTGGGACTCGGGCAAGGTTGTTATATTTAGAGGTGGTCTCACTTGTACGTCTTACGTCATTTGTTGGCAAGTAATAACAATAATTACCGTAAAATGTTAATCACTCCAACCGGACACGGAACGACTAATGCATACTAGCCAACAAATGAGATCACCTAGGATTTAATAAGCTTGGGACTCGGTAATTACCGGAAAATGTAAAAAAATTGAGATTATTTTGACAATATAATAACTACAACTCTATTCAACTCTTATTACAACACTTTTAATTATCTTAATATTGATGAGTTAAAGAATAGAGCCATATAAAGCGAAGAATGTTTCATTTTTAAAATCTCCTTTAAAGGATTTGTAATCGAGGGAGTTGCTAATATTCCACCAATTAAAATTAAACTTATTCATTTCAATGGTAATTTTTTGTGAGATTGCTTTTACTAGCAAATAACATTGGTCA
>JAODVP010100397.1:0-27712 GCA_025400035.1 Tetradonia laticeps
ATTTACGGGCAATTTGTAAGCGGTCAGCAGATTTTCAGAAATTTTCCTCAAAGGTCTTCCTCGACTTTGATTTATGATTGGGTACATTCATCGCATTTAGACATTCGTCTTTTCGCCACTTGGTTTTCTGAAAATGAATGTCCTATATATGACAAAACATGCCAGGGATGCAAAAATGCACTGATTTTTTCTGATCTGTGGAGGTTATTTCAAGGGACCGGGTATTTAGTACAAATAATGGAGATTTACGAATTGCTGAGGTCCGAATTAGTCTATAGTAATTATTGTTATTTCATTATTGTCGTGTGTCCATATACTACCATTGGTATACAGAAATTGCGTAGTATGAAATAGAACTTGAAATTTGCATTTACGTCGTTATAGTCCTGAGCGGGCGTATTAGGTAGCTGTAAACAGCTGATGTTCTGGAGGGTTGGATAATTAACGTCTTTGACGTTGTCCCATTAATTCGGATAATCAGACCGTTCCGTTTAGTTGCGGTGTTACGCGTGTTCCAACGTAAACATTTGCGCGGTGGCTTTGAGTTTGTAATTGAGTTTCTTTAGCGAATTTGTAAAATTATATCTCTGAACATAATGTCTGCATATCTAGCCAAGCTCTTAAAAAGATTATCCGGATGTGGCAGATATGAGCTGAAAATTTCTGTTGTTAAAGGAGTGAAGCCGTATCTCCTACATGGAGATCAACTTAAATGTTCAGTCCATCATTTGCCAGACTTTGAGAATATTGATATTTTTACCTACCTAGTGTGCACTGATAGTTTTCATACCCAAGAACAAATGAAAGCAGTGAAAAATCTGTTTTCATATAAGTGCTTTCAAGTATTGTCAACAGTAAACTCTTTTGTTACCTCGTATGAAATGCTCTAAACATTCTAAAGTTTTTCAACATAGATTATGCAATATCGTTTTTATATTTATTGCATTGATGTTGTTTAGATAATTCAAAATATTTTGATTCTTTCCTATGAATTTCTGGGATTCGATGGAACGAGTATCCACCAAGACTCAATGCATTTACTAATATAACAAGTTATAATCGTGTTATAATCAACAAAATAGTTTACTCCGTTTACAGCGCTTGTACGGCTTGCACAATTTACACCATTTGCACTGCAATTTAGCGTTGAATTGCATTTGTTGTTTGTTTACCCTTCATGTTGTACAGCTCATGCAGCATACTGAAACGGATTACTGTCAATGTGCTAAATTTTTATTATGCATGAAACGGAACACACGTTATTGACTGTTCTGTGCGGGACACAGCCTAGAAAAGTCGCACGGGTCGCACGAGTCGCACATTATTTTTAAGGTTATGTGCATGTGTGTTTTCTTCGTTAATTAATTGAAATAGTATTATAATTTAAGAATTATGAAATTTGCATATAAGGTATTTCTCTATTTAAGTAAACTGCTATAAGATGTAAGACACTGATTTACTGTTATCCTCGTATTCCTGTGTTTCAGTTCAGTAATTTGTTAGGTACAGTATACCGAAAGGGAAACCTAGTGTTTTCAAGCGATGGAAATGCTGTTATAAGTCCTGTCGGAAACAGAATTACAATATTTGACGTAAAAAAGTAAGTATTCATAAGTATTAAACATAATATCAATATTAACCGTAATATTCACAAATTCAATTATACTTATAGTAATAAATCACATACCTTGCCAGTTGAAAGCAGATTCAACTATGTGGCATTGGATATCAGTCCTAATGGTTGCACACTGGTTGCTATCAATGAAGAAGGAGAAGCACACATGATATCTCTAGTATCCTACACCATAATACACAAATACCGTTTTAAAGGAAAAGTACATGCTGTTCAATTCTCACCAGATGGGAAACATTTTGCTGTGTGTAAAGAATCCAATGGTAAGTAGCAATAAGCTATGGAATATCGTCACAATATATTAATAAATTATTGTAAATTCCTAGTTTTCATATTCAAAGCACCAGGCCCATTCTCTGGTCAATACAATGCATTTATCATGGAGAGAGTGTACCACGGTGCATTTGACGAAACAACCTGTTTAGACTGGTCTACAGACTCTAGAATTCTCGCTGTTGGCTCAAAAGATAACGTCGCAAGGCTGTACGCGATAGAAAATTGTAACAACTTCAAGCAATATTCCCTAAGTGGACATACAGACAGTATAATTGCGTGTTTCTTCGAAGAAAACTCATTGGACATCACAACGATTGCACGGAACGGTCATACATGCATCTGGGAATGTACACTTGACAGCAAAGACCTTGAACCCACAACGGATACTAAACATGTTGTTAAAAAAATTAAAACCGAGACAGATGATAGTGAAGATGATGTTGACCAGAGTAAATCACTGGAATGTCCAGATAAAGTTGCGGAACAGCTCAGTGCAGTCGCCCTGGAAGAAACCAAACAGAAACATGGCCCAAAGAAAAAAGTTTTCTATAAAAGACTTTCAATCCACTACCTACTTGACGCAGTCCGTAAAGATGACAAAGACGCCACACTTACGGCAGCCGCATATCACAAAACGTCGAAAATCCTAATCACTGGCTTCTCCACTGGTGCCTTCTATATACATGAATTACCAGAAGTTAACCTAATCCATTCCCTGAGCATTACCGGCGAAACAATCAGCACTATATCCTTGAACAATACCGGGGATTGGGTAGCTATCGCAGCTGGTGTTACTGGGGGTACGGGTCAACTCCTTGTCTGGGAATGGCAGAGTGAAACATACGTGATGAAACAGCAAGGTCATTCGAATAATATGTCCTGTGTGACTTACTCACTAGACGGTCAACATCTCGCTACTGGCGGGGAAGATGGGAAGGTGAAATTGTGGAATATCTATTCTGGATTCTGCGTGGTTACATTCAGCGAACATACTGCTGCTGTGACTGATGTGGCTTTTAGTGGCACTAAGAAGTTTATCGTCTCCTGTTCTCTTGACGGGACTGTCCGTGCGTATGATGTGGTTCGATATAGGAATTTCCGCACGTTGACCACCCCCAGACCTGTACAGCTGCAAACTGTCGCCATTGACTTGTCCGGGGAATTTGCGGCCGCTGGGGGGCAGGATGTGTTCGAGATTTTCCTGTGGTCAATGAAGACAGGGAGGTTATTGGAGGTCCTGAGTGGACATCAAGGACCTGTGGTATGTTGCACATTCATCTACATACTAATTTTGATTATTAATTATCTCTTAATTACTATGTAGTGGTCTTTATGCTTCAACCCAAATCCAACTAGTACTACATTAGCTTCGGTATCCTGGGACAAAACGCTCCGAATATGGGACGCCATTCAAAAAGGCTCCGCCCATGAAGCGATCGAACTCTCAGCCGACGGCCTCTGCGTGGCCTTCAAACCCGATGGGCAACAGGTTGCTGTTGCTACACTGGACGGCCAAATCACCGCCTACGATTTGAAAACCAGCACGCAAGTGTATACAATCGAAGGGCGTGCCGATCTAGCTTCCGGCCGCCTTGACACAGACTTGGTCACGGCTAAACAAAGCCTCAAAGCCAAATCCTTCACTACTTTATGCTATACAGCAGATGGGGAGTATATCCTGGCAGGTGGCCAATCAAAGCACATCTGCATCTACAATCTATGTGAAGGCCTTATCGTGAAAAAATTCGAAATCACTCAGAACCGCTCGCTAGATGGTATGGACGACTTTATCAATCGGCGTAAACTCACCGAATTCGGAAATGTAGCTTTGGTCGAACAGAGGGAGGAATTGGAAGGCGGGAATATTGCCCTGAAACTCCCTGGTGTTAGGAAGGGAGACATGTGCAGCAGAACCATCAAACCGGAAGTGAGGGTATATGCATTACAGTTCTCGCCCACTGGACAACAATGGGCGGCGTGTACGACAGAAGGGTTGATGATATACGGGTTGAACGCAGGCGTGGTTTTTGATCCCTGGGAATTACAGCTTAATATAACACCCGCGGCTGTAAAAAGTGCTGTAGGGAATAAGGACCACGTGAATGCTTTAATGATGGCGATGAAGTTGAATGAGAAGGATTTGATTGCGGAAGCTATGGAGACTATTCCGGTTGCAGATGTGGAGCTTACGGTGGCTGGGATGAGTGAAAAGTATGTGGAGAGATTGTTAAAAATTGTGGCCAACGCTTTGGAGGAGTCGAACCATTTGGAGTTTTATTTACACTGGGTACAGTGTATTATGACCTCACATGGACTGAAGTTGAAGAGGCAGCAGTGTTTAGCTCCATTGGTGAATTTACAGAAGAGTTTGACTCGGCGCAATGAGCAACTATCGAAATTGTAAGTATGTACAACTCTCAACATATGTACAGCGGCGGAAGATATGCGAATTAATACTATAATACAGGTGCTGTATAATTGGTTTCACTGCATATATCAACGATTCCGAATTATAGCGGTATAACTGCATTTTTTACAATATCAGTAATTATAATTATGTCTTCAGCCGGATTCTTTTCTGGAGATTATCTCGATAGAAAAGGCTCTTGTACAATCTACGTTTTTGCAGTTATTTCGTTATAATCAGGCGCCAAAATCTAAATGTTTGCCAAACAAAGAAAAAGTGAGTACGTGCTGACTTCTTTCTATAGCAAAGCTAATCTTTATTACATTAGTTTCTTGCACTAAAATGCGTATTTATAATTGTACAATAATAACCAGCTGTAAAGTCATTCTTGGTGAATTTTGCGCTGAACTGGTTTCTGAAGTAAATGATTCAATTTTTGCTTTTAGTTCGGCAGAAAATTGCATCTTCCCAATATCACTACATAGTGAGAAAACTGAAAAATTAGGAAAGTTGGGCAATATTTTTGGGCCTTGCTCATTAATTATTCAGATTGAGAGTTGCTTTAAATAGAACGTATGGTCTATAAAATAATCCATCGGTTTAGAAATACAGTAACCCCTCGTTTATGTGCGCATGTCGGGGAGGAGGCAAAAAATGCGCACAGTATCAAATTCAGATCTACACGTGGGTATACAAATTTCTGAATGGAAAGAACTACGTACAGTAGACTTCCGGTAATTCCGCCACGCTTATTTCGCTCCGTTTGATCCGGAGTCTTCTGTACATATATACACAAACCATATAGGTAAACAAATATAATAGTTGCATCTGAGGTCTGGGTGTAAAATTTTTGGGCTAAAATTTGGGGAGCAAGAAACCAAGTGCAGTTAAAGCAAATGCGCACAGTAATGAGGCGCACCTACACCAGGGGTTACCGTACTATAATTTCCGACTTCCAACAATTACTAAACTTTACCAGTAATTTTAGGGCCTTTCTCATAAATTGCTCTGATCGAATTGTGAGGACATCAGACAAGCTAACAAAATGACCAAAAAAGTAACGCATACACGAAAAATATCGATCTTTAGTATTTGGAATGCGCCGAATTCAGATCCGCAATGAGTTTTTTAACACGTAAATAGATTATTTACGGCCAAACCTGCCGAAATAGCAAATTTGAAGGGTATCTTCTCACCTCAGTGGTTGGTAACTTCATATGCATTCAGTAGGCGACTGTAATTTTATCAGGGTTGCTATATTTTTAGAAATCATATAGTCAGGGAAAAAACGCCAGTTTTTGTACGTAAGATTTTTTTTATTTGCGAGCTAGGATTAATCACCGCAACTAGTTTTTCTTTGGTAATACTTTTGAAGTGGAACGAAATAGATTAGTTAGTCATGGAAAATTGGAAAAAATGGTCTGGAAGTCAGGGAGGAAACTCAAGCTTCTGTTTCACAATGCTACTTAGTATAGCACAGTCAAAACATTGCCAATAATTAGCATGCTTAAAATTCGACTGCTGGGCAATTTTGTAGCATGTTAACGACAATCGCTTACTTTTAGCAAATGCAAATAGGTTTGTTACTTGAGCACAATAGTTTTTTTTATTGTCGATCATTTAGCTACTTCAAAAGTATGCTTAAAAGCAATAAGCATGCTTGCAAGTAGCTTATTGCTAGTAAATGTATACAGCTCACTAGCATGCTTACATTTAGCATGTGTAACAGTACCTGCAGGAAGTTTTATTGTGCTAGCTAGAAAATAAATTTATAAATGTGCAATCTTGTTCATATATATATATCGTTTTTCATTAATATGAGAGAGAAATCTATGAGGATCGAATAAGTGGGACCGCACATGGCAACAAAATGAGCCAATTAAAAACAACATTTCTAGTTATCGCAATGAAACTCAGAATTCACTCTAATTGCGTGTACGCGTCTTTAATTGCATACAGAACATGTATGAATGTTTTATAAGAATTAAGGTGAAGGGCGTTCCCTTTTGCCATTTCGCGGGTCAAACCTGCATTTTTTTGCTTATAAAAAAATCATTATGGGCGTGACTTATGGTGACCAAGTTACATAAATAGATAGAACGTCTCTTGCTCTACTAAATTTTTTAGTACGGAATTTTCAGATGTTACTTTTGAGAGATCGAAGAATATGAAGTTTTGGTGCTAGTTATTAGATAATATTACAAAAATTTGTTTGTATAAATGTTTATGCAACTAATGTTTCAGATGTGATTTTAACAAGTATACAATGCAGTATATTTCAAAACTTGGAGAAGTCTCCATTAAACAACAACAACAACAATCAGCTACAACAAACGAAACGTTGGACAGTGACGGAGAAGAAATGTTGCTCTCGGATTCAGATAACATGTAATACAAAATTTTGTTCAAAATGTAATAATTGGATTCGATTTTCCAATAATAAGCAAAGGCCAATAAAACAACATGAAAATGAGAAATAGCACTGGGAAGACATAGCGGGAGAGTTCGTCGATTTCGCACCATAAAGCTCGTTCCTCGTGCTTTTTCTTTAAAGAGAATACAATACGACAGGAAATGTAATTAGTTGCAACTTGCAGCTTGACCTTTTGCATATAATTGACCGGGTACTTACTGTTTTCCAATACAACGGCAAGAACGGCTTGCGATTGCGCGGTTTGTTCTCCTTTGTGTATTGTTGTGCAGTGGTTTTGTTCCATGCCGTCGTCAAGCTAGCTTCGTCGGCGTGTGCCTTTTTCGCGGCCTTGTACCGCTCGTCAAGGACCTTGACAATGACGAACTCGCTCAGTGCGCTGAAGACGAATACCATACAGCCCGCCATCCATAAATCAATTGCCTAGGACATGAAATAATTAATACTTGAAACCGTTTACAACAGAATTATGTTTATGCACGCAAAACACACCTTGACATAGGCAACCGGTGGAATATCGGACCGCAAACCAGTAAACATGGTCACAAGAGTGAGCAAACACGTCACTAGTAGAGTGACTCTTCCAGGCACCGCATCTAAACTCAACCAGAAACTAAACCAAGACACAACCACAACAAGTGTGGAAGGCGCAAAAGTCTGAATCAAATGATGTCCAATCTGCCGCTCAAACTGGAAGTAGACCACCAATCGCGAAAAGTTGCCATTCTTCTCATTGGTGTACACATCACGCTCTTCCAGTTCCAGTGGCTGTGCAATGTGATACTGCAGGAGTTTGAGCTCAGGAGACACATTTACGCCCACACCCTCCGTCCACTTAAGCCGCATCTTCGTATTGTCATAGGCGACTGGGACAAAAATTGAAATCTGCACGTCAAATTTACATGATACGACCACTTACAGCTTTCAATACTCAGCGGACATATTTGTATGTCCATGGGATAATGCTGGAACTCCATCTGGCACGCGACGATCGCATGCATGCGCGCCGAGTAGCGCACCGTCTTGTTGCGGAAGAGCGTGACCGAGGAGAATTTGTGTGTGAGCGTCGCGATTTCTAAACGTGGGCGGCAAACAGAAACGGTGCGAACAGATCGATAAACAAGCTGTGTTTGTGTAGCTTGTCGTGAAAACATGAGTTATTCATGTCGGAAGCATTACTCACCGACCACTTTCGAGTTTAGGAAGTACAAGTCGGGCTGCCACAGATTCTCGAAGAACTGCGTCGGCAGGGTGACTTGTTCATCGCCGTACTCGAAGATTTCCTCTGGGATATGTAGTCTGGCATCTGTCCATTGTTGTCTGAGGAACATATCCATCCTAACAAACAGTAAATTACAGTGTGCAGTCAATTACAGGCTTAACTACTAGAGTTCTAAACTTTCTGACGAGTCTAAAATTACCGAAAATCCATATCTTCGACATTGATCGAGTTGATGTCGACCACAGTCATGCTGAAGTCTACTTCAAGTGGAAGGCCTCTATGTGTTGGCGGACGCATTTCTATCAATCATAATTACAATAAATTGAAATATTTCTTAATTAACTTGATTAACTACGTACCTTTGGCATAGTGCTTGGGTAAAATCGCCTTGGGTTTGTACTGTTTCGTCTGTTTTTGCTTGGGCAGAATTCCCCAAACATTAAGTGCACTTAAACATTAAATAAAACCAATTTATATTAATAATTAATTTTTACTAATTAGCGACTACAATTCAAATTTTGTTTGAACATAATGAATATTTCTGTTACCTTATTAAAATGAAGAAACTGAGCAATTGCAGCAAGTCCATCCTGGCAGGAAGCCCCGCGACTTGTGCCGCGCGAGGCGGCAAAAGCCGCCGACTTTGCACGCGAAAAATTTGCGCAAAATCGAACCGCGCCATGACCACGTGCGGCCCGCGCCTCCGCAATTTGATCGAATTAAGCAGGCAGGCCGTCGCCATCTTGTCCCAAGAAAAAACGCCGAAATTGTTAAATTGCTTCCTGTTTCCGGCACGCAACGCGCACAATTAGCCACTAATTACACAAATGATCGTTTCACGTGTGGCGGCCAATTCATCATTCAAACTTAAATTTATCCTTAACCTATCATTAGCAAATTACAACAAATTGTGACCTCTAACTTCGCAAAACATCCAATTCTTCAGGAGTGACATGAATGCGCAGTTGTTTCTCGATAATCAAGTCCTGGATCTGCGCCAAATCTTCTGGAATATACACAGCCGCATCAATATACAGACATTTTAACCATGGACATTCCTCTACGGCCAGGTAATAAGCATCTCTGCATACTTTCGGTTCAAAGTACGTGTGGAGAAACTGTAGATATAACCTCCAAACAAGTCCACATCGTCTGGTGCACATATCCGCTGAAGTCACACGACGAAATAGATTGAGCATTCTATTGCGAAACGCATGTGTTCCAATTAGTCTTTCAGTCCCCATTGCGTCTACCATATCCACTGCGGTAATTTGTAAATTCGCGATTAATACAGCAAAGAGTGTGGATAAAGCATGGCCGGACTTGAGTAACAAACTCTGGGTTTTCCACCATGGTTGGCCATAATTCGAATGGGAGCTTTGCACTTTCGCCAAAGTGCCTAAAAGAAATAGATTGTTCGGGAATTTTTCAATGGCGGCGTGTAGGTGTTTATCTAGGGTTGGATATATTCCAGAACCAGGCTGATCTACGCATGTTTTATACAAAATGGCGACTAGGAATTCATAGAGCACCTCTAATCTCCATCTGTATATTTGAGATGATGTTTCTACTTCGTTTTCAGTTTCTTTATGCGTTAGAATATTCTCGATGAAAATCCTCATTTCTCCAAGCGGTGTGTCATTCAAATACAAAAAATAGGAGTGCAATATCAACCAATCAGTGATAAAATCTGGAAGGAAATGGTCAGCTCCTTGTAAATCATCACTTAACCTCAAAATACTGAAATTGCTGACCTCCACAAACTTCTCTTTCGTTTGATCAAGCACAGTCTGACTTGCAGCACCCTCTGGTAATCTTGTCCCCAACACAATTGAACATATGTAGGTTAAGCATACGTGTTTAGTTACCAGTTTGTTTTGCATGGAATCTTGTTTATGTTTAAATAACAGCATCTCTATAAGACTCCGTAGTGTGGAAACAACTTCCGCCTTCTCTGCCTCACTTTTATTAAACAACCACGTATCTTGTTTACTGTCCAGGGCTGTTTTTAAAATACTAACCGCTGAATCTGAATCCCGTTCACTTTCAGCTAACGCATACTCTTTAAACAACACCACACACGTGGAATTTTCTTTAAGTGCTGTTTTCATATCACTTTTCAGACTCTTCTTCAATGTAGCACTCACCTTACATACGCTTTTGTTCTCCAGTACAGTGAGCAAACGAATAAAGCGAAAACGCCATACAATCAACGCCATCTTCTCTTTACCTGTTAAACATTCCGCACAAGATTTCATGACACTCAGCACAAATTGTAAATATTCCTCTTGTCCGGGGAATGTTTTCAAATACTGCGGTCCCACTGCCAATCTTTGACAATTTAGCAATAGTTTATCACTAGATTTATCTGAATCCAATGGATATAACGGATAAAAAACAGCTAGTAAAGTTTCAACCGAGTCTAGCGACCAAGGTACATAATCAATCCCGAATTCAGTCATAGTAATATGTCTGCTAGGTAGTAGAGGAATTTTAAGAAGAGTCAATACCGTTACAGTTAACCTAAAAGTATTTCCAGGCATAGTGATTGGATGGATGAGATCAGAGACATCTTCTGGGAAGACTAGACGTTGCGGATCTTCACACTCATGTTGTATAGGCAACCAATTACACGCTTCTCGTAGCTTTTCTACCCTCAGCCATAATTCATGAATGGGAAGTTGGGATTTCAATACAGTGTCTTCCAAAGATGATAAATTCGTCGATAAATCCGCGCTTGTTGAAATACCCATGTTAAAACTGAACTTCTCGCCGTTTTTCGTTAAATTTAGTTCTAAATACATCCGCAATAAAGTCCACAACTGTTCAAGCAGACCTGCCTGTTTTAAAAACAACCCGCACTGATACAGCATGCGTAATATACTTTCCTCAAGCACAACTCGGTTCAATTTCGCATTACGTCGGATTGTATGCAGTGTGTGTAAACATTTTATGTATAAATTAATCACTGTAGGGGTTGTACAATGCGACATAGAACATTGCGTTGCTTCTATGTATCCCTGCCATAAGATAATATTACCCGAATCGCGGTCCACTAACCTTTTCAATTGAGTTTGTAGCTCATCGGCTGGGAAGACACTCACAGCGATTTCTAACCTCATTCTTAGTAAGGCAACACAATCAGGATTATGTTGGAGTGCTTTGTCTAATATCGCCAATTTTCTCTCTGCCGTCACTCGCAAGCCTTTAGCAATGGAGCCCTTCTTAAAAGATTTCTCAAAGTTGAAGATCGTGTCTTGAAAATTACAGTATTCAATCCACATTTGAATATTGCATGGATCTACTTGTAGTTCTCGATTGTAATTTGCTGTCTGTCTGGACATCTCTTGTTCTTCCTCTGCTTCCACTTTTGCAAAGTCACTAGTACCTCTAGTAGATGGCGCTTGCGATTCTAATTCAATCCTAGTTATCTTCTCACCCTCGCTATCACTGCCATGGACATGTCTATCTAGGACAAACTGATAGTACCTCTTAAATTTCCTTTTCTTTTTATCTCTAGGCAGCCCTAAGTATTTGTGAATTTTATATCTGGGAGCACTTGGTCTTGATATTGTAGTGACATATTTGTATTCAGGTACTCTAGTTGTGTCAATTGAGAATAAATCTTCATTATCTTTACTGAGCTTTACAGAGATTTCCTCTTCTTTGTGTTCTTCACTTGTAGCTTTGGATTTTTTTTCTTTATGCCTCTTACTGTGTTTCTTGTGTTTAGACTTTTTCCTTTTCTTACTTACATCTAGGAAATCTTCTTCAGATGATTCTTCATGTGTTTCAAAATGCTTCGGATGTAATTTCGGTTCGCTGGTTTGAAACGGAGTCACATCTATTTTAAAACTGGAGTTTTCAAGCCATGTTTTATTTGTAGTATCTGTTCTTTCTTTTTGTGAAGTACTTTTTACTTCTATGTTGACCTCGTCATCCACAGCGTCTGCATATGCAGCAAACAATGCCATTACAAGTGTTATTTTGTAATTAAAATTAACACTAATCGTTTATAAAACTGGCCCGTTTATCACTTGTACGTAAATAAAAGTTTTAGGCGTTTTAGGTTCTGATCATTTAGGTTAGTTTAGATGGCTACGTTAGGGTTGCAAGCGTTGCAAGCTTATCGATTCTCAAATATAGCTGCTGTATAAGCTATTTCACCAATAATTGTGATATTTAAATTTTATTATATTATATTTATTTTATATTTATTAACATTAGATGATTAATTGAAACTTCTACCCAACAAATTTAGTTCAAATTTGACGCGTCTTCATTTATACAAATGTGATGATTATACAAAATTAATTTTATTGTAAATATACCAAGTATTTCAGAATAATTTTTGTATTTCGATTGGGAATGTTTTAATTTTGATAGTCGGTATTTATTGTTTACATGTAGGCATTTTTAATGTAGGCAATTCTATATACATGAAACTTGGGCTGTGCAATATAATATGTAGTGCCGTTGTTTTGGTCAAATGTCGAGTTTCTTTCATAATTAACTAAAGTACTCGATGTGCATAATAATAATATACTTTTTGTATACTTATAATAATTTAACTTTAAATAAAGAACATCTATAAATTTTTACTAAGCACTAAGTTGTAAGAAACAAGAGATACAGTATAAATTGCAAAAAAAAGTACAGGTTTCGAAGGTAATCATGTTGATTTTCGTAAATAGCGCATCGAATTACAGGAAAATTAGCCAAAAGGTATTTAAAAAAATCAAAATGCATGGTAGTGTTATTGGCTTTCATAATACTGTGAGTGACGGAAAAACTCAGTCGGTTGATTTATTTTTTATAGCTATGAAATATAGCATTTATCCGTTCATTATTTCGAAAACAATTGTTTCGAATTTATGCATATAAAATGCATATCATTCGGAAACCGACGTAATCAGCGTATAATTGGGTGGAGCAACACAAATTCCTATTCTTTGAATCATGCGTCGAACAACCAATCCAATTGCAATTAATGAAAATCATGCTTGATATGTTGTATTTTTACTCCGCTATATTCATTCCTATCTTATTACAAACGAATTACGTTTATGGTTTGTGCAAAAAGAGAAGCGCAGAGTAAAGAGGAGTGGCAAATCTACACATTTTTATTTCCCTACATTAATACAACAACATAAATATGATAGAGATCAATATGTACTAGGAACATGCACAAACGAATGGGACGAATACTGCGTTCCGTCTGTCCCCGTGTTACGGCTTGCGCCCACTCCGGTAAGTTATTGTATAGGGATTGGTGAAATATTAGCTGTTTTCCTTTTACGAGCCTTCCTGGAGCTGCTGCAATTCTCAACGTGACTTGGGGACGCTTAACAAATATAAAACCCCGCTTTGTTATAATGTGATAATTCCTCTGCCTTTGTCTATGACACTTAGCTCCCATTCATTGAAATACAAATGGCTGTTTCACGTCTAGAAGCCCAGGGTGAAATGGTCAGATTCGAGGGGAACGGGGATAGAAGCTTTTGCGAGCTCAAAGCGTGGGGTCTAACTTAAATGGTAACCTACCCTCACGAGCCTAGGACAGTCCGGAACAGCTAAATGCTTAAAAGGAAAACGCCTATAAATTTAACTTATTGCGTTTTGTTGAACGCCCAAATATGATGCTTTCCTCTTTAAACTATTCTTCTAATTTCAGTGTTTCAATTCCATCGATTTGCCAACAAATAGTTAGGATTTTTCAGTTGACATGACCTGTTCATTTATTCGCAATATAATTTATGCTACAGATTTCGTAAGTGCCACCCCTTTAATTGTTTAATTTCATCGTCACACTTTTAATGTTCCCTAAAGTGTTAATGTTGCATAAAACAGTGTCTTCCTTCTCTTAGCTAAAGTCAGCGCCATAAACAAACTACCGGAACGTTTTCAAATGCAATAACTCTCTGATTTATTAAGTAATGGCAACAATTTATTTTACATATGGTCACTAAGTCTGCCACAGGCCTAAATATTGACCAGCGGTGAAGAACCTGTGATGCACCCAAATCTAGGAGCGGCCGAAAATTTTATCTGCAAAGGGCTGCGAAATAAATTTTTGCCCAGGAAGAAAGAATTTTGCACCGGATGAAAATATAGCCCATAGTACACTGAAACCTCGATCTCTCGGGCTAAGTGGGACCACAGCCGTTCCGGGTAAACGAATTTTCGGGTTTGCCGGACTTACGTGTAACTCCCTGTCCATAAGGAATATTTTAATTTTTACAGTATAATATTACAATAAATATCACATAAAAACACATCTTGGACCGGCACGGGTGATCCGGAGTTCCGAGTGTACGGGCATCGGGAGATCGAGGTTTCAGTGTACATGTATTTGTTTTTGGTTTGTTTTGTTACGAGGTAGGAAATGCTTATTATGCACCGAGTGTGGGACTCACGGTAAGCTTGGCCATGCTAACTACAAACCGATCTTAGACCAGACATCACTAAAACCCATTCTCAGCATATCCGTCCAATAGTGTCAATATCTGCACGCGGCTGTCCGCAAACGCAAATTTTGGTCACTTTGAAACTTTTCCGAAAATCTTCAAATTTGCAGAGTTATAACCAACATTGAGCCCGAAACTGATGGGTCGAAGGCCACCACGTCGACTCTATTGCAGATAAGACGGGGCCGTGTGACGGATACCACAACGGCGGATGGGCATATAGCCCAGTGCTGTGGAGCCGTCAGCGATAATCCCACAGGGTGGAGAGGGAGTGGAGGGCCAAGAGACCCCAAAACCACAGCTGGGAAGAAGAAGAGCACCAGGTCTATCTCCATGAAGACTGAGGTAGTCTAATTGGGAAGAAGAGATCGGTGATGCAAAGGGGGGCGTGTTTCGGCAATGCCGGCCGTACACTGCGAACAATTGAACCTCCACCACTGTAAGCCTGCAGTTAGCACCTTACATAACGAGGTTCAATCAGCATAATGTTGAGATAGGTTTTCTGCAAGAGCCCTGGTTACAAGGCTCGACGGTGGTAGGTTTACCCAAAGTCTATTGGAGTCAGGTGTACGGGCGTGGGTGTGAAAAACCCAGATCGGTGCTAATGATTCGAAAGGACATTAACTTTAATACTGTTCCAGAATTAACGACCAGGGACCTTTCGTGGAGCTAGCGCTTCTAAGAGGAGGCAGACAAATAGTCATGGCGTCCGCCAACTTTCCTGAAGATTTAGATGATGCACCACCTGAGGGCGTGAATCGACTCGTAGAGTGGTGCAGACGAGAGAAACAACCTCTCCTTTTGTGCTGCGATGCCAACGCTCACCATGATGTTTGGAACCGCACAAAAACAAATGCAAGGAGTAAGCGTCCAAGAGTCCAAGAGCCTTTGCATAATGAGTCGCGGTACGGTGGGTTCCGTACTTTGTTAATGCCGTGAGGGAAGAGGTACTTGATCTCCCGGGAGGGCTAATCGGTAACTGGCGAGTTATTTCGGGGGTCTCCATGTAGGACCATCAATTGATCGTCATTGACATTCGCGAGTGATTCCCAGAAACACGTGTGTTTAGGAATAGGAGCAAAGTGAACTGGGAACGATATGAATAGTACCTCCAGGACGACTTCCCCATCCTGATAGGGCATATTAAAGACTGCAGTGAGCTGGACGATGCTAATGATAGGATCACATTGATCGGGCCTATGAGATAAACTGTGCACTGAAGGGTTTCCCCCTGGTGAACGAAGAGACTCGGAAGCCTTAAGACGCCCACTCGTAAACTTTTCAAAAGTGCCAGGAAGACAGGCAGCAATTAACCTGGCAAGTAACAGCTAATTCACTCCATGGACTCACCAAAGAGTAGTAGACGGAATCCTCTACTTACGTCAGAAGGAGATAGCTGTAGGTAATTTTGTTGACATTGAAGGGGCTTTCGATAATGCCTCATTCAGATCCATTGAAAAAGAGTTAAGCCATGGATACAAGCACGCTCCGGTGGATCCAATCTATCCTTGAATACCGCCAAATAACAGCCCAGTTGGCGGGGCTAAGGCTACAATCACAACAGCGAGTGGATGCACGAAAGGTGGGGTACTATCACCCCTTGTGTGGTGTTTTGTGATATTGCAGATGACATTGCGATCATAGCGAGGCGCAAATACGATAATATTGTTAGTGCCCGCGCCCAAGAAGCAATCAATATGATTGAAGAATGGTGCTCCTCCGAGAGGTTTTCGATAAACCCAAGGAAAACAGAAATCGTACCATTCACCAATAGCAGGAAATTTGAGCTAGCCCCCACCAAGGTGAATGGAGAAAAATATCTTAGTAGACAAACTGGCCAAGCAGGCGGCTGCAACTCGCCCACAAAGACCTATATTACCATCGCTTAACTCAAGGCCATTTCGTCGAAGAGCCGTGGGGAAGCGAAAAGGATCATTTCACTCTGCAGTACAGGCGCAAATGAAATACTTAACCTGTCCAGGAGAGCATAAAGGCTAATTGCGGGCCTACTTACCGGGCATTTCGTTTAACGTTTTAATAATGGAGTTTTACACGGCTTCTAAAAAATTGGGAGTACTCTTATTAATGGTCAAACCTTTTTAAAAATTTCCTCAGCTAATATACTTTCGTTTTTAGTATAATTTATGTGCATAGCTCACAAATTACCTAAATTAGGGCTTGCGAAGCAAACTAAATGCGACAAATTACATTATTCGGGACACCAATAAATCATGATTTTTACATGGAAATTTAAAGTTTTTGCGTTAGAAATGAAAACAGAATTCAATTTCAAAAGAAATCGATGGAAATTTATTTTTTATTTAATTTATCCGAACGAATTAGCTTTCCCAGAAATTTGCAAATTGCTAACAAAATTTTTATTATCATTTTTATCCCAAAAACATTATGTTTTATAACAAAACACTTATTTGTTTGGTGTGCCTAAAAATTACATTTTTCGCATTTAGTTTGCTTTGAAGGCCCTAGTTTAATTAATGGGCAATTTGCATAAATGGTACTAAAAACGAAAGTGCCTTAACTAAGGAAGTTTTTCAAAAGATTTGACCATACATGAAACTCTTCCCTAATTCTTTAGAAGCCGTGAAAAACTCCTTTATGTTCAATTTTTTAAATTTACATTAACTTCAAATATCAATTAAAAATAATCCGGTGAAACATACGTTTTAACGTGGGTTTTTATTGAATATACACATTATACTAATGGAATATAATTAAAAACACGTGATTCATTATCCCAACTGGCCATTATTTACAACCAATTGAATTAGGGATTCTTCACCAAAACGTGTCGCTCCAATGGTTCTAAATGGTTCACACCGTGGCGCATTGGTCAGTAGTGCCGAATAACTGATGCGCACCACCTTGCGGGTTCAAGTTGTGCATCTGCCAAACTTGTGTTGGACATTGCGTTTGCGGGGGTCGCCAGGGGGGAAAGTACGATCCTCGAAAGAATTTTTGTCCGGAGGTGGTTGCAGTACTCAGCCCCGTAGCAACCTATGGGGCTAGAGGGGGCATTGCCCCCTCACGCAATTGTATTCCCCACACGCATTTCTCTAGAAAAGAGGAAAATAAATGCCGAATCGTTATATAAGACAAACCGTGCGCCCCAGTTGCCCCCTCGCCATAATTGCTATGGTACTGGCAGCACTCCTCCTGTAAGGGAGTTAGTGCAATAGGGCTCTAACTTCCTGTGCGTGGTGGCCGCAGTACTGCCAGACGACTATAGCCTGGCCTCCCGTTAAAAACAAAGCTTTGCATCGAACTTCAAATCATGCTGTATACTACAATAATGAATTCTTGGAATCTGCACCTATGTAATGGTATAATTCCGTTGGGATTTGAAAGCTACTTTCGGATCTAAGCGCATCTCCAGATGTTGTTACACTCGGTTTTTTTTAGATTTACCCCCATGTAATCTAAGAATATAGATATATTCACGTTGAAAAAAACAAACTTTAAAACATCTGTAATCAATTTTATTAGACAGCCAATAAGAAATTTAACCAAATTTTACTACATGCGGGCAGAAGTGCAATCATGGAAGTATAAGATACTAATCTAATACTTCCATGAGTGCAATAACCGCGTTGTCAACGACTATAGGCAACCTTTTGTACTCGTAAAATAAAGTAGCGATAATGATTAATAAGTAATTTAAAAGGCTTTTGGAACGAATAAACCCACCTAAAATACACTCACTATTGTAATTTACTGCAGATAACAGAAACATCTCACGAATGCCACAAAAATAAACACCACAGAAATACCACACAGCATAATCATTATGCAAATACATTATGCCATAATGTATTTATTTCAATAACTTTCCGTTGCATAAAGGTCAAACAAATTATGAAGTTCACGCCTAATTAAAGACCACTAATAAGCTTAACATGACAAACACTGAATAGAAGATGTAGAACACGAGAACGTATAGCACGACATGAAACATGCGTGCAATAGTGTGATGTGCGTGTCGCCAGTGAATACATAGAATACCACAAACACAACAAAAGCAGCATGAACGTAAACTGGCTCTACAAGTGGTTAGTGACTGATGAACTGAGCGTACTGATACTGACGACGCTGACGACACATACTACTCAGCGTGCTGTACATACTAAGTACAGTAACCCACAAAAAGTGTGCTTACTGATCACTTCTATTCATTACTGTGTAGTGCACTCAGTCTGCTAGGGTTAGTAAGCTCACAATGTTCCGTCCGAAACTAATTCGTGTTTTCTGCTGTACATTCACAAGAAATGCATCCACGGAAACTCTACAGACAAAAGCAGAAGTTAAACATGGATTCACCCCTTTAAAACAAGTGACAAGTGATAATACAAGCCCATTGACAGACTTATTTGGAAGACACCATTCCTATTTACGAATTTCCCTAACAGAACGATGTAATTTACGATGTGAGCTACTGATTACATCAATTGTTTACTATATGCATTAATATTATAATTTGTTAATTTCCCAAGGTCAATACTGTATGCCAGCTGAAGGTGTGGAACTCCAACCAAAGTCGAACCTTCTCACCACAGACGAAATCGTCAAAATAGCGAGTTTATTCGTGCAGGAAGGCGTCACAAAAATTCGACTCACTGGAGGTGAACCAACTGTTCGTAAAGACTTACCTGATATCATTCGGCAGCTAAAATCTATACCCGGGTTGCAAACGGTAGCTATGACTACAAACGGCCTAGTACTGACAAAGCAACTTGTGGGTTTACAACGCGCGGGGTTGGACATTATCAATGTCAGTCTGGATACTCTACAAAAGGATAAGTTTGAGCGCATTACACGACGTAAAGGATGGGAGCGTGTACTTATGGGAATTGATCTGGGCATTCAATTGGGATACAGTCCTGTGAAGGTTAACTGCGTTGTTATGAAAAGTAATTACATTGCATTTGATTGAACTGTAGACTTGGTTGCATAACTTTTCTTTACTAACAATGTAGATCAAAGTCACTAAATCTGTATTGATCTTGGAACAAGATCACAAAAATAGAATGTAGCTTACTCTTTTCTTTGGTATGTTTGTAGATTTCAACGATGACGAAATATGCGATTTCGTTGAACTAACCCAGGAGAAAAATGTCGATGTGAGATTCATTGAATACATGCCATTTAGTGGCAACAAGTGGGAGGTGGAGAAGTTAGTTTCTTACCAAGATATGTTAAACATGATTCGCGATAGATGGCGTGGATTTGCCCCATTGGAAAATGGTCCAAACGATACAAGTAAAGTAAGTTATTAACATATTTTAATAACATAAATAACATCTTGATAAAATAAGTGACTCTTTCACTATAAATATATACCTGAATGTAGGCTTGGAAAATCCCGGGATCTAAAGGCCAAGTCGGCTTCATAACCTCGATGAGTGAACATTTCTGCGGATCGTGCAATCGTCTGCGGATCACAGCTGATGGTAACTTGAAAGTTTGCTTATTTGGTAATGCTGAAATCTCATTACGTGATGCAATACGTGCTGGTTCTACAGACGATGATTTACTAGCTTTAATTGGTGCTGCTGTACGCAGGAAGAAGAAACAACATGCTGGTAAGTTTTAACCTTGCACAATGCTAGTTAGGTTAATAGTTCGGCATTGCCTTCTTATCATGTATCATAGATATAGTCTTACTTGGTAACATATTAATGTTGTTGAGGTTATGTTACTTACACTCCTTTTCTCCTTTTTTCCTTGATGAAAACCTAGTTCAATTATTTCTAGGCATGCTGAATCTCACAAAGATGGAAAACAGACCTATGATCTTAATTGGTGGATGATTATCCGTCTTGGACCTGTTCTTGCTTTAATAATTATAAACATAACTATAAATTGTGTTAAACACCTTTGTAGCTACATTTCTGTGTTGTACATAGGCTAACCTTACTATTTGTTATTGTTATTACGGTCAAACCCTCATAAAACAAATTTTGCTAACTAGAAAATTAGAAGTTTCAGAAATAAACACTGTCTAGGCCTACATAGATATTACTACTTACAATATTAATATCTACATAGGTCAAGATGAGTTTAGGTTTTGGATATAGTCGCGAGAGAGCGCTGAGTTTACAGATATTAAAAATTTAATCTTTATAAAACAAAAAAGAATTATATGCGAGTATAACTGAGTTGTTCATTATGTAATATAATATAGTGTAATGTTATGCGTGTACACTATAGTCTCTTTAAATTTACAGATTTCATTCCACTACATCAACTAAACATTCCAAAGAACAAATTCCTAACCTCAAACTTATCCCACTTATTTCCCACGTTGCCCACTTCAATTTTTACTACAAACACATCATTCTCACCGCAAGCATTTCGATATTACTCTTCCACTTCTACTTTGACACACGTGGATGACACAGGCAAAGCCCGCATGGTTGACATCACCAACAAACACGTCACTTCCCGTAAAGCTCAAGCTCGTGGCGTGGTCCGCGTCGGTTCGAAATTGACTGCATTGATTAAGGAAAACGGAATGAAGAAAGGCGACGTCTTGTCTATATCGCAACTAGCGGGCGTTACAGGTGCGAAAAAAACCTCAGAACTCATCCCACTTTCTCACAATATCGCATTGAACTCAATCCATGTGGAAGCCCGCCTAGATGAAGCCACACAAAGCATTTTACTCTCCTCGACGGTGAAATGCGATGGAAAGACTGGTGTTGAAATGGAAGCGTTAACAGCTGTGACTGTGGCTGCTCTAACTGTGTACGACATGTGCAAGGCAGTGAGTCATGATATTACCATCACTGATATACAGCTTGTGAGTAAGTCCGGTGGTGCTAGAGGTGATTATGGAAAGCCAGAAGTTGTTGTAAGGCAATATGATACTTCACCAATTATTGTCAGTGAAACTGTTGCTCTTGGCGCAATCTAAATGCTATTACAGTTGTTTTATAGGTCTTGGGTATAACATGGATTCACTTTCATAAAAATACAATAACATTACTGCGGTATGTTTAATTAATTTGTTTGTTTATGTAAGATATTCTATAACAGTTGCAGAATATTAACTATTATATCATAGACTTTGTTATACTGTAGGCAACTTTCAATGCTTACGATGCTTACTATATTAGTTCCGGTTCATATCGCATGTGGTACTCTGGTGCTCATTTAAACGTGTTGATTTTATGTTATTAATTTTGTTATTGGGGTGCAATAAATTAGGGGCAGGCTAGGGCACCACCAACACTTATGTTGGGGATCATTTGAGAGAGCAGCCACGAGATCGCGTTACACTTCTGTATTTTACTACATCGATGCATCTGCGCATCATCTAGTAAATTGGACACAAGTAGCAATGGATCGAATGCGATTTCAAGGGTATATTAAAAGGATAAATGCAACACTAACTCCCACATTAGAGAGGAAGTTGTTGTGGGATAAACATAATCATCATCATTGACCATCAATAATGAGTGGTAACAAATTTGTACACATATCCTGAATGATACTAAAATTGATAAAATATTACGTCCGATAAATACAAACATACAAGAAACCAAAAATATTGTGATAAACATTTTAAACAAAATGTGAAAAATTTAAATGAAGTCACAGCAACACTAAATGGTAATAGTCGTAAGATTGATAAACTGAGAGATCAGCTTAAAAAACGCAACAAGATGTGGGAAAAGATGTAGAAACAAAACTAAATCAAATGAAGGAAGTAATAGATTGGATTGTAAAAATGATACAAGATGTGGAAACAAGACGCGACGCTGATCTAGAAGAAACTCAACACATTTATGTAAACCATAAGATACTATCACAAGGAACATTATAACAATTCAATGATGAATACAAAGAAGATGTACGTTTTCTACTTTCGTCAGATAGTTCAGTACAAAATATACACACTACGATTGACAAAATTGTCAAGGAGCAGAAGAAACTCACTAATAACCAAGGGGCTATTAAGAAAGATCAGGAAAATTACGTCAAAAATAGAAAATTTAGTTTATTGAGTGATGCTACATAGAATGGACCTATGAAAAATGGACAATATTCATGAAGAAGCGGTACGTGAATTGCACAGATCTGCAAGAAGAAAATATATTCCACGAACAGTATTGCATAGAATTGATGATGTTTGGGAGTGGAATTTAGCTCAGTTTCCAAGCAATATTACTAGACAAAATAGTGGATTTAAGTTTATATTAGTATGTAGAGCTGTGTTGTGTTGTCTTCCATCTTTAAATTATTTTCTTTCCGACCAGTTTCGACACTTATAGTCTCATCATCAGGATAATCACTGTGTTATACAACAAGATTAGTTTTACATCAAAAATTGGAAATCGTAGCTAGAACAGACCCTTGCGTGGGGCTTAGAATTTCCAGACTAGGGCAATTAATGTATTAAAAAGGTGAGTAAATGATGACAAATACATCAACCAGACGCAACCCGACCTCACCCCTTACGATTTAAATAAAATGTAGCACACTTATTGTTATTGCCGACACAAATAAAAATGCTAAGTTACAGATTTTTATCTCCAATAGTTTTGAAAATATAGCTAGGTAAACTTTTCAAAAACACGCGAAAAACCCCCAACCGCAAATTTTTAAATGACTCTAGACGCTGACGTTTTTTCCAGAGATCTCAAAATGGTGTCATTTTGTAGCAAAACTGCAGGTTATAATAATGATTATAACTTTAAAATTGAAATCAATGTTTAATATGGATTGTTTTTGAAAAAGTACATAATTTAAAATTTTCCAAAAATACATCAATATTTTACAGCTGTAAAAATATTCATGCCAAATATGAATGTGCGAGGACGATTGGTGATCAATTTTTAATAAATATATTACTACTGAGGTTGGCGTCCGCCGTGTCAGGGTGTGGGACTGCATTAGCTGAGGCGCAATTCTCACGATACCTTTGCTTGGTGACATGAGTTATTCACAAATGCGATGTTTTGGCTTCTCTACTATATGATTAATGTTTATTTCCATGTTCACAGAATGTCAATGAGTATAGAAGACAAGGATAAAAGAAAACAAAATAATACTATGTGTATTGTTGTCGCGATGAGGTTACTGTTTAGAGTCTTAGAAAGCTAGTTCGATTTCATCGGTGTCAGATTTCCCGAGAATATATTTTCTTCCACAAGCAGTTACAGGGTTTACTTTCGTTAAAATGTCTATGAAATTAACCAACGGGTGTTTTGGTACTAATAAGTTTTGGCCGGTCGACATGGATTGAGAAAGGTTACTTTAACAACATCCCGTTCTTCATTTTTCTCTAGAACATATTCCAAATAACAGTTGTTTTTGAGTACTGCAGTGATGTAGCCTGATACATCATTCAGTTTTATGATTTATTTATCTGCGCATTCCAGCCTTGAAAATATGCAGAATTTTTTTTCACAAACATGCATTATACACTTTTTGGGATGAATGCATGATATTGCTGGGTTACGTTGACTGGTGACTCTTTGGAATCGTGCTGTTAGAAATTTTTTGGACTTAATATATTCCTTCTGTGTAGAAAATACAAAATCTATATTCGAAATATTATCTGAAGTCTTACCTAGATCTAGCTTTATTCAAAAAATATTCTACAAATTTTTCTGAATCTTAATCATTTTGGCTAATACGACGCAGATCAGTCGTTCCCTTAAAATGGACACGGTGTTATTAATCCTGTATGTTAAGATTCCACAAAGTTTGGTGTCAAAATTCAATCTTTAGATGCTAGGCGCAGATCCTGCCTTGAGCCAGGACGAGACTCCGCGAGTAAAAACTTGGCCAATTCATTTTCACCTTTTTAGAGGCAATAATAAAAATATTGTTCCAGGTATTTAAATAATAAAGTTTTTTCTAATTCTAAAAATCATAAAACGGTTTTTTGGATGTGTTTCCGCTATGCATTATTACCGTTAAAGGTGTGTTTACATATGTGAAATTTATTCGCGAGAAAATTTTCAGCGAGGTAAGGCGATTTTAGTTTAAACAAATAATATTGAAGTAGTTTGCATCTGTGTTGAATTTATCATTTTAGATTACGTGTGTACCCCTTCTTGCCGTCTGCGTTCATTGCGTTAGTTGTTATTGTTAGTTAACAAATATTATTAATGTAATTTGTATCTATATTGCATTTATGATTCTAGATTGAATTAATCGCCATGTCTCGCGCAATCTGATAATTTGCAGATAATTTGCTGATAATCCAGATTTTGTATCCGCTCAATGAATAGAATATGATTAAGAATTTTGCAAAAATTTAATACAAAAATGTAATGCATTTTGACGCAAAGCAATATATCCAAAATTATGTAAATTTATTTTTTATTAAAACATCTTGGATATGTATTAACCCAAAAACCATAACTAGTATTTCATCTACAACTGGAATTAGATTACACACATTCACATTATACACTAAATATACACGTGCGTGTAGAAGCAACTTGTTATATTCACGCATATCAACTCTTGCAGTTTCTATGCAATAACAGTCACACTTTTGAAAAATATTCGGTTGCTCTGTGAATATCCAAAGTCCAAATCCAATCTGAAGAATAAATCCTTGAGCTTAATTGTTCTGCTAATACTTTTTGGTTCTCTCTCACTGGTAAAAAATGTTATGATGCGAATTTGATTTTTAAAATCATCATCTTCATCGCGGATCCAGCTTGATTTCAACGAATGTAATCTGAAATAATCTGAACTTTGTTCTGCAGAACTTGAGGATGTTAAAGAGATTATAATGAATGAAATTTCATACTCCAATATTTTTTAGGTTCAAATGATTAATGACAGGTAGATTTCCATAGCAGAATATGCTTTTCATTGGTGACGTTTGCAGTTTGATTGGTAACAGTGCAGCATCTTTCTACGTTGTAGTGATATTAGCACTTACACATTTACTTCGAAAAGGTGGCTTTATATACACCTGCACAGCTTTATCAGTCTTATCTTCGATATCTCACACTACAATTTGCGAAGACTGGCAACTGAAACATTGTCAGCAGTGTCAACGGTCTCTTCTGGCTCACCTGTTTCTATTCTGGCATATTCAGAAAGAGCTTCTTAAATTAGTGCGTATCTTTGCCTTTTCATTTCACCGCCTCTTTCAGGTTGTGTTTGGCTTGTTGGGTTTTTGGCAGTGGATATTTTTGGGGCACAACTCCTTCCTTTAAACGAAGTGCTATGTTTATTCCTTCTCCTTTCATGATCTTATACTTTATATAATTTTCAGTATCTTCCTCTACCTACACAAATAATACAAATTAAAAATAAAAGTGTATATACTAGTAATTAAGATTAAATGATCTTACGTTACGATTAAATGATCTTCACAACAATATGCAGTACTTATTGGAGAGTTCATCCTTTCGCATTAGCTTGCACCACTTCCTAAGTAGTTTGCCTTGTCTGGGCACAAGAATAAACATTTTTTCCGATGCACTATTAGTTGTATTTGGGCACATAGGCACAATACAGCCCTTGTAAGTACTTGTTGTTATGTTTTCCATGACGAAAACAACGAGAAAATAGAGAAAAACCACATAGAACAGGGAGAACCACGTGTCGACTGGAGCAGACTCAAACAAAACTGAACGAAACAACTAATGGAGTAAATCACCATATCGTACGATGGCGTCAGGATATGGCTCGCGCTAGTGGCAGCGTTCAAAAGACTCGCATTTATTGCCCACTTTAAATATATAGTTTTAAATTACTGAAAGCTTTTACAACAGAGTATCCGTCCAAAACTAGTCCATAATGAATTTGAAAATCATGCGTTTTATACCGCGCGCCGGAGCGAGCCCGTTTTGGGGTGCGCACTCATGATATCTCGCAGGTGTAAACGTGTTTACTATTGTTGCGCGAAAAAACAAGTACAGTGGACTCCCGGTAAGTCGGCTTCGCTTACTTTGGTTACCGCTTAATCCGGCCGGATCTCTTAGCATATATATAGTACTATGTGAAATTGCCTCGCGAAATTACTAGGAGTGAGTTTCACATTTGTAAACTCACCTTAATAATAATTGATTTCTACATAGCAACCTGATTCACCGCCACAATAAACAAGTACCACTGACCGAATGTTTCTGATCTAGTGCTGAATATTGGACTGTTCTAGAAACTGCTCAAAAAAGAATATACACATTGAATTTGCACTTCTGTATTTTCCCAAATGAATATGGTCTCCATTTACAAATAGATCTTAGTCAACAAACCATTGTAAATATAAGCAAATGGTAACCAGAACGGGACAATTGGCAAATGAACCACTCTACGCATTACACCGCACGGGCGAATCCAATCCGATTATTCTCAAAATCAAATTCGGTGTAGTAACGCCCGATGAATACAGCGCCTAAAATCCACAAGGGGCCAGCGGGCGGCGGGATGTCCAATGGGGAGAAACCGGAGGTGCACAAAATTTGATTCCTAGCTGAAGGCTTCACAGAAAGTCCATCGAATTAATGAGCCAAATAGTGAATATATAGTTAGTCAGTGAATAATTACCGGTATAATGTATTCAGATGATTTCAACGTGAAGTTGTTTCCTCCAAGGGTGAAGGTAATCGGGTGCAGCAGGGGTACTAATTCACAAGGCACAGCATACACTCCTTGTCCGATTGGAAGGGCACCGATTAAACCATTGATACGAGAGACTTCCTCCGAGGGACCCGTAATAAGCGAGGTACCAGTATCCGCGATAGCATCACAGCCACCTGTGCAAAACGGGAATCCTTAGATAGTGATGCCATCCATGCGGAACTGCCAGTACCCTTTACGTGTCACTGGTAGATACGTGAAGCTTCCGTCGTAGTGGGCCGGATCGGAACCGCCAAAGATAAGCTCACCACCTACAGCTGCACTCGGATCCCTGGAAATATATAATTCTCAGTTTCAATTCCTCTTGATATTAAGATGAAACCTTTTGAGTTGTAGCAGGTACAATACCTGTTTAGGTAGAATGAAAACACACGTTCACTGATTAATTCCTGTTCCCACATATTGTCCGTAACGGTGGTGACGTTACCAACGGAGATGGAAGCGTATCCGAGACCGAGAATCCCATCGAATTTCGAATTAACAAAGACCTGCCCAGGTTGTTGTACTGCTTCGGCAAAGGTTTGTTTTTTGACGACTATGTCACCAAGCTGGTAATTACGAGGACACACAGCACAATTGAAACTGTACTTGTTATCATAGATAATTTACTTACCGATACATCGTCTGTCGAAAGAAAGCCGGT
>JAODVP010100409.1:0-10073 GCA_025400035.1 Tetradonia laticeps
AAACGACTTTCAATTAGAGTTTATTGTAAAAATGTAAAGAAAATATGTTTTCTCTCGTAATGCTCCTGCAGTAATTTTTTTTACCCTGATCCAATCATAATCCCACATTCATATTTGGCATGAATGTTATACAAATGTAAAGTAAATATGGGATTTTCTTGAAATTTTGTACTTTCCAAAAAGTACGATTTCATGATGTATATACTTGTAAAGAGCAAGAAAGCAAGAGTTACAAAATGACACGGATCTCGAGCTAAATTAGGACAGTTTGTAAAGTGGTTTAAAATGTAACATATATGAGTTTTCCGCGCGATTTTAGAACTTTATATATGTAGCTAAATTACAGATATTCTCTGTTTTCAAATTTTTCTTTGTTTTCACATTCACTTATTGTTGAGCAATTGACTTGACAACATCGCCTGTTGTGAGCAAGTGTATCTTTCGTGTTTAGTAACCCAACAAAGTGAATGATTGCTTATCTTAAATAAAATCGGTTATCAAACACAGCTCAAGTGTAGATAGTTAAGAAATTGCAACTGAATCACACTTTGTTGATCTCTCTGATTGTATAAAATTTGAGGCATATACATGCTTCTCATAACAGTGGTTGCTATATTCACACCACGCATACTTACTTAGTTTCTCCTAAATAATTTATGATACAGAATCTAAACATTTCATTTCGATGGTAATTGGAAGAAACATAATAACTCGATTACCTGATATGTATACATAAATCATTAAAATATATCGGCAACTGAATCAAAACTCACATCTTGACCTTCACCTACAATAAATTCACGAAACACGCAATTCGCACAATGATTTCACCCATGTACAAGTAATAAATAAGCTCCACAATTCGCTTACATAATTAGTGATACTTATCACGCATTGACATGACTTACAAACATTGCTTTGATGTATTCATGCTTTAATATGTGATAATAAATATATTACATAATTATGCAACCGAAGGCGTTAATGAATGATTCTTAACGAAGCCGCTTGATACAACAATCGCGATCAAACACGTTGCGCATTTTGACTCAGGTGCCAGTCGAGTGAACAAGCCATTAATTTCTATTGGATATCACTGATTTCCCAAGGTTCAGCTGGTTTCGCTCGTTATGTACTTTTCAAAATGATAATGAGGATAAATTATTCTTAATTAGAAGCATTAACAACAACTTTAGCATAGTCAGACTATTTTGAAAGTTTCCGTAATGAATTATATCATTTGATGATAAGAAACTTGAAAATTTTCCAATAAACAAATTAATGAAGATTTGGTTGTATTAATATTTTAGTATTAAACTTGTCAACGAGTAGAAACTTGTAAATTGTGTTTGAAAGAAAACTTCCACTGTTAATATGTTAATATTTGCACTTGAAGTTTTATATTGGCACATTTTCATTATACACTATTCTGTTTAGTTTAGTGTTAAGTTGTTTCTTACCTTGGCCTCGTACGGACAATGCAAACGCACTTACAAAATATGGTTATTTAACATGAAAATTAATGGCAGTACAATTCATAAAACAATATTCAACATAATTCACGCATATTAGTCGCCTTTAAATCGTTAATATTAAAAGAAACAATTTGCGGTTTTACGAGGAAATGCACTTTAGAAAACGCCGCTTTGTTTTTCCTCCATTTGCGTTCGACCGTAATTAAACAAATGATTTGCAATTATAGCCAGTCGCAATTAAAAATCGATTTCAATTCAATAATAACTCGTTATTTGACAAAGTCTACGTATTTTTATATTTCAAGTATCCACACATACGCAATCGACATTAGTCAGTCCGTGTGTTGCCACGAACGAATTTTGTCTGGTGGTTTTTTTATCAAGCGCACGTGGATGCGACGTCTTCCAAACTTCAGCGGGACTTCGGACTTGAATACCTAGTTGAATTAATAAATTACGTTTTTTTACGCGTCGGACGGTATAATGAGTGACGCATTTCGCGTGGACCCCACTCTGAACAAGCCATTCGTCCAAGGTATAAAAGCACCTGCGTGATTAGAAGACTTCACACATTTCTAACAGTGTTAAATTAGCAAACATGAAGGGTCTGTGTGTTCTCGCTTTGTTCGCCGCCGTCGTGGTCGTGGCTTACGCTGTCCCCGTCCCGGACGACAAGTACACCACCAAGTACGACAACGTCGACTTGCAAGAGATCATTAAGAACAAACGTCTGTTGAAGAACTACGTCAACTGCTTGTTGGAGAAGGGCAACTGCAGTCCTGATGGTGCCGAACTCAAGCGTAAGTCAATAAACAACAGTAATAATACTGGATCTGCATATTTTAGCAACTGAAGGCCAACTACCTGTTGGGACTTGCATGTAATGTGTAAAGTTTAACTTACAATATTTATTTGTAGGAGTCTTGCCCGACGCCATTGAAACCGACTGCAGCAAGTGCAGTGACAAGCAAAAGGACGGCAGCCGTGTTGTTCTGCATCATTTGATCGACCACGAGATGGAATGGTGGAAACAATTGGAAGCCAAGTACGATCCTTCTGGTTCATACAAGATGAAGTACAAGGATGAGATCGAGAAAGAGGGTCTTAAAATCTAAATCTAAACGAATTACAATCCATTAACCGCGGTTGATCCGATAGACGAATCTTTTTTTACACAATAAAGTTGTTTTCATTAAAATGACGCAGTTTTGATGTCAACCTATTATTCCACAATTTGTCGCATACATGAGTAGTTTTTGTAAAATTAACGTTGCAAAGGTTGGAAACATGGACATTACACGCGATATGTCAACGTTAAACTGTTTAAACTGCAGTAAATGGTCATTTACCAGATGACAACCAAGTCGTCCCGCGACTGCAACCTTGGATTTAATAGTCGATGCGAGAAATTAATTTATATTGTTTTATACGTAAACGTACTGTCGCTGTGTGAATAACAGATGAGGATATGTATCAGAATTTGGGAGTCTCGGTTCTTATTTTTAATTAAATAAAAGTGATCCTAAAGTTTTGGAGATACTTTATCTTCTTCAGTTGATTCATGAAAAATTGATATTGCATCATACATTTTTCGTACAATTTTTAAAATGTAACTTTTAGGGAGGAATACTATTCATTATCACTTAAATTGTTGGATGTAAAATTTATTTTAACACATCGAATAACACCAGTTAAATTTTAATTTTTAAATGTAGTTAATTCATATCTTCGAAACGAGTTGAGATATCACAAAAGTGTAAACGGTCTTCGAATTAGAAGGAAATTGTACATCCGATCCAATCCAATTTCAAAAAAAAAAATCTTAAAGCCGTTTTCCGGGAAACTATTGAATTAAACAAAATAAAACTGCATGTGGAGATAGCTTATGGCTATGGCTACATAATATCTAAATTTCAGATCGATCTGAAAACTTTCATGCAAAACGACCAAAATTCTCCAAAGGGGTAACACTATCCATCTTTCCCCGAACTAACTGAAATTGACATAATCGAAAAATGAAAAAACTACTCAATGCAGAATGAAAATCTACATATAGTGACGAAAACAATTTTTCAATAATATTAATGTTCCTGAGAAAATCGCAACAATCAACTTGGAATATTTATGGGTGGGTCTCGGAAAAATCTGTAACTTTCACAACTGATGTAGACTGAGACAAGAAAGTATGTGAAAGTATTTTTTCGTAACCATTTAAATTGTCAATTATTAAAAATTTTTGAAAAATTAAAAATTTTGAAAAACTCATTTTTTGAAAACAACAAAATACGTGGAAAATAGCGTTATTCTTTAATCAAACCAGAAAATTTAGGCAAATTGTTTTATAATATTAAATAGAATAAGTTTAGTTCTAAGTGTTAAACGTAATTACATAATATATCTTCGATACAAATTGCGATATCACAAAAGTGTAGACAGCTTTCAAATAAGGATGCAATTGCACATCGAATACAAGTTTAAAACTCTTAAAAATTTCACTTTCATAAACAATTTCTAAAGCCCTTTTTCGGGAAGACTATTAAAATAAACAAAATACACATTATCAAAATTTCACATCTATCCGAACACTTTCTGCAAAACGACCCAACATCTGCAAGGGGTCGTCACACTGTTGACTTTTTTTTTCGAAAATACTGAAATTGACGTAATCACAACATGAAAACAGTTGTTCAGTGTATACTGAAAATCTGCATGCAATACCGTAAACAGTTTTTCTCCTACATTAATATCTTAACGAGGGAATCGGAAAATTAATTGTGAAAATTTTTGGACCAAGTTTCGGAAAATTTTGAAACTTATAGAACTGTTATAGATTGAGATCAGGAAGTCATTTCTGAAGATTTTTTAGTTATTTCATTAAATGTGGGTGATATTTACAAAAAACTGAAGGGTCTAGGTTATGCCCGGTAGCGGCCATTGTAATATGTCATCCCATGCAGAATGTCATCCTGATTGCAATACTGAAAAGCAATTTCATCTAACTCTAATACATTAAGAGATATTCATGAAAAACAGTGCCGGCAAGATTATGTTACTTGTCATGAGATGGAGAATTTTATCCTGATTACAATGGTGAAAAGCATTTTTTTCTAACTATAATACTTTACGTGGCACACCGTGTGAAAGCAAAGAAAGCCAATCGATGGGCTTCAGCGCTGTAACGGGTGTTTTTCATTATACTTGCCAGCATAATAGGTGTTAGATTACCAATAAAAGTTGTGCTGACGGTTTACATAAACACGGGATTTGAAAAAGGCGATCCAAAAAAAAAACAAATTCGGTCATCGCAACATTAAACCAACCGGTTCTTTAAATTTCATTTTTGTCGCACTTACAGTTTGTCTAAATGCAGAATCCCACATAACAATATATTAATTTCTAGCCCACAACTGTAAATAATTCAACACCTACTAAAAAAGTAAAAATCGATGGTAATCACACATCCCGCAACAAAATAATGGTGATTGAAGTTTACCAGGACAAAACTATACAGTTTTCCATCCCAAGCGAGGTCGCCGAGTCAACCAGTTGAATAGCGCGCATTTAAAAAATTATTTAACTGAAAAAATTGTAACTCAATATTAATTAGGTATGTACATCTATTTTTAAGGACAAACAATACAAATGCAAACTAGTACAAATACATAAAATACTTTAATATGTACGTTAATACGTACGTAATATAACCTAACATACTTAATCCTCTTTCCGCTTCTTACTCTTACTTTGTCCATGAAAACTCTCCGAATCTCGTTTTCTCTTACATCCAGGACCTTCACTAGTCCTTGTCTCTCTCCTCGCAGGCGCGGCATTATCCGCCTGAGCCTGCAACAATATCTTTATCTGTTCTACAGCTTCCTGCTGTATCTCCATCGTCATATTATACACAGTATCATTAGTCTTATTATACATAATAGCGTTGTTGAAGACCAACAATAAATCACGCTTAAACTCAGCAGTCGTACGTATCGCCCCTGACTCGATATTCTTTTTAATTGTACTCAAATCCACAGGACGCTTTACCAACTTGTGATAACCAGGAGCCTGCTCGTTGGTAATTGGTTTCTGAAAGAGCGACGCATATTTATGATTCGACAGTCTGCTGTACACCAACATAAGTGATTTCTTCCAACTTCTATAATCCCGATCGTCTTCAAAGTAGCTACTAGCTGGGGAATTCGGAACTGAATCAATCGGTGTAGCAGGTGTGGAGTATCTTCTTGTATTTGGTCTAGTTTCCTGCTCTTGTTCTTGTTCTTGTTCCACCTCAGGCTCTTCTTCCGTCCATGGACTGTGAGACGTATCATTTTCGAGTTTTTCATTGGAAGGAATCAACGGCTTCTTCTCTTCTTGTTCTGACAAACTGTCAACTTCCTCTTCAATGTTATCAGCTTGTTCCACAGCCAGTAATATATCAAAATCGGAATCATCTTTTTTCTTGGTACGTGAATAATCACGTTTTTTCGATTTATCGATTTTTGTTACCTCTATAGTCTCGTCATAAATATCTTCTTGGAAATCGGGGGTAAACGTACGCTTCACTTTAAGTTCAGGGTCCTCAGTGTCTTCAGTATGGTCATAATCAGATGGAATCTCGGTTTTTGCCGTCTGAATCACATCCTCTGATGTTTTATCAACAATATTTGACAATTCATCATCAATCGTCTCTGATTTCTCTTCTTTTTCTTCAGTGTCCTTAACTTCAGAATCCGCTTTACTGGAAACTTCTGCCACAATTTCAATTTCATCAGCTTCAACCGGTTCCTCTTTGATGGTATTTGGTGCAGGTGAATCTTCTTGTTTGAGGATAGAAGATGAAGGAAGATCCGTCAGTGATTTGTCTAAATCTTTGTTTATAGCTTCATCATCATCATTCTCATCCATAACCTCAACTTCTACAATTTCGACAGTAGCAATTGTCTCATCTTTCTCTTGTTTTATTAAAGGATCTTCTTTAGAAGACTCCTCGATGTTTCCAGCAGCTGCTGCAGCGCTAGCAGTAGCAGCGCTACTCCTACTGTCTTCTTCAAAGTGCTCGCTGGTGACACTATCAGGAGATGAATCCATTTCCAAGGATTCCATCCCAGGCGACTCTACTGGAACCTCCGAAGGTGTGGATGTAGTTGTCACTACAGTTTGCACACTGTTACTGGTACTCCTCGAGAGTTTGACTTCAAACTCTGGATCTTCCTGGAACTCAAACGGATCGATTTCAGGTTCCTTCAGTGCAGGCTTCAATTTCACATCAGATTTCTGCACTTGTTTCTGTTTCTCAGCCTCTAATTCCTTCTCAGCCTTTTCCTTATTATCTAATTCTTCTAATTCGCTCTCCAAATTGCTGATAATATCATCACCGTCCAATAAATGCGTTTCCGGATCGTTAACAATATCCGCGTTTTCAATTAAATCACTGATAATAACATCAACTTCCTCATTTTTAATCTCGGGAAGATCTCCGTCGCCTCCTTGCAATATAGTATTCTCAATTTCATCCTCCAAACTAGGAAAATCACTAGCGTTATCTAGCAAATCAGTAATATTCTCTTTCTGTGAAGAAGTAGAGGCCCCTGATGGTTCCTGAGCAATTGCAGTGCTCACCAGTTGCTGTATCCCAGGCGAAACTTGCACAGCAGCTGAAGAATTCAATAAACTAGCAATTGTTGGATTTGTATTGGAGTTAGCCGGTCGTTGATTGCTTGTAATTGCCGAGTGTAATATAGAAGATGTTACAACATTCTGTGAATGGGAAGGTGATCGTAATAAACTTGTTAGTAAAGGAGAAATCGCTGGTTTGTTTGGTGTTTCTGGCGTAGATTCTCGTGTGTCGTTATCACCAAGAAGTAAAGCATCGATTGAATCAGAAGCTTTTCGTTTTTGCGGGGTTGAGACAACTCCTGATATTTTTATCAATGGCCGCCATTGTCGTTCAATTTCTTCTTTACGAATTTCACGTTCTTTTAACCACTGCGCGTGCTCTATTGCCTCCTTTTCTTTTTGTGCTTCCTCTTCGTCTATTTCTTTACACATTTGGTCTAGTTGCTCCTCAGTTACACTTCCTATCAACAATACAAATTTTAAAAATTAATATTAAATAATAACAGCATATTTTAAACCTGATTTTAACAGAGTCATTTCCTCTTGTAGCTTTTTATACTCTGCCCTTTCCTTCTCCATCGATTTCTTCATTTCGAACATTCTTTCCTGAATCAACTTCTTTAATATCAAGTCGGCTGGTGATTCCAAAGCCTCCACACCGGATGTCCTCTTCTTTCTTTTGGGAATATCAGTGTTTTCAAGCAGTGCGCCATATTGTGCTGCACAATTCTTCTGGTGAAACCAATCAGTTGGCCTTCCTTCAGCGAAAGGTTTCAAGCTACGACTGACGGACATCCAATTCTGGTCACCTACCTTTGCCACAGCGAAAGATAAACATAGTTGCTCTCTTATAGACCATTTATCAAGCGGTTCGCGTTTTTTCTGTAATCTTTCTTGGATGGACGCCATTTTGTAGGTTATGTGTTTCTGTATGTTTTTGATTGACTACAAGCACGTAAATACGCCAAATTAACTATTTCATTTGGAAAATAATAAATTCGCTTTTACGATAGGTATAATTTACAAACCTGGATATCAACAAAGTATAGCGATGTGATAAATGTAATCAAACGCGATGTCCATGGATACGAAGCTAACAAACAACAAATTCAACAAACATTCGTTCGATCGTAAGTTAGGCAACTCCAATTACTAAAAGCACTAAAAGCATTAGTAAAAGTATGTATATATTTACAGGATGGTCAACTAACAATGTACTTGAAGTTGACTACACTTGTAAAAACAACTTAGATAGGAGTAAAAACAATGCAAAAGTAGTGGGTATTTTTATGTTATATATAAATATGCGTGGAAATATTAATGTGGTGGTTTCAATTTTATTTTTAATTAAATAGTAACGTAACAGAAATTGACTTTCCTATCTCCAATCTTAACACTTAACACACTAGAATTTACCGTGAATGGAACAATAGAACACAAATGTGTAACGTCGTTAGTGTTTATATTTCTACATAAATCGTTCTACACAATACTGTACAATAATCTGAACAATTCATTAAATTTTTGAACATAATTGCACATAGCAAAAGAAGTGGAATGATTATAACAGCTAAATAGAATTACAGCAAATTTGAGTACATTGGGAACATGTATTAAGATAAACTGGCTGTGGATTTAAAGACGGTAGTTCTTGTGCATTTCTGGTCTGATGTCATACACCAACTGCAGAATTTCCCTCATGACCTGAAATTGCCCAGAGATTAGTATGAAATATAAAAATAATCAAAACGACATAATAAATCTATAAGTTTTGTGAGTAAATAGATGACATACTGGATCTTTCTGGCTTGTGATGGCTCTGTTCATATCCTCAATGCGACGTTTGGTCTCCTGCTCAATTTTAGCAGCCACATCTTCCCTGGAGCCCATGTGCTTGGCTTCAAAATCGCGGAATTGTTGTTCGCGATCGCCGCGGTATTTCTCGATCTCATCCTGAGCTTCCTCCTTGGCCTGCTTGAGCCTTCTTGCCTTCCCTTTGGAGATAAAACATAAATCGCATGCATTATGACACCGCCAATGCAGGTCTTGTGACTTGAACTTGTGATGGTATACACCCAAGTCGATACAAAATTATTTCACTTACGCTTGCGTGCTTCGGACACTTTCTCAGCGGCACGTTTCTCTGCAGCCAGTAATTGTTGAATGCCTTGTGTTTGACTAGCCATTATATCGAATTGTTAGACGAAATTTACGGCAGCAGCGGAAAGCAAGAAATGACTGACTGGTTAACTCGCAGTCGTGAGGAACGTCAGGCGACCTACAACTCGAAACGCTCGAAACGACGGCAAAGTCATATGATCGATTTTATTTCCAGGGAACGGATTCGGCGACTGTGGCCACATCTCCTGTTGGAAATATGACTTAAATGTGCTTTGAGCACGCGTAATTTAGGTAGGTACCTGCCAAATGCAGGGATTATTAGAAGTTTTCACAACCTGCAGTGAGGGGTCCCTCATATGTTTTACTGCAACTAACTGCAACTTATAAAATTAATCAAGTGATATATGACAGAATCTTTCGGTTTTGGCAGTTCTGTGCGTTCTGTGTATTTTGTGTTAAAAATTGCAAAATTCCAATCATTCCACAAGAAAGAAGCGGCGTTACTACTGAGCCGAAGTAATAATCTAGCAAATTTACCGAGCATTTACAAATGTAGGTATCATCAATTCTTTTTACTGAATTCAAATAAATGTGCTATAAAATCTCGATAGCTGGTGAAATAGACAAGCAACAAATAGCTAGTTAGCTTGGCTTATTTCCCACTTATTAAAACGAGACTTGCCTTATTGAAGATAAGATAACACATTTTGTAATCGTAAAACTTTGATACATTTTCAGGTTAACATGGAATTAAATTAACAAGTAAGCAAAAACTCGAAAAATTAATATTATAGTAAAGAATAAAAAAGTCTCCCCGGCGGGGAATCGAACCCCGATCGCCCGCGTGACAGGCGGGAATACTGA
>JAODVP010100420.1:0-10067 GCA_025400035.1 Tetradonia laticeps
TAAAACTAATTACTTGTAAAGACAAGATTGAAACTATGAATTAATTTACTGAAGACTTTTAATACATTATCTTTAAATATTCAGAACTTAATTTCTTTCATACCGAAAAATAATATACAATTACGCTACGGACAACATAATTTTCATTATGTAAATATATATAAGTAAGAAAAAAGGTGACTTACCCTTGTCAACACATCCCTGATGCACACGCAGAGAATCAAAGCCGCGGCGAGGATCCCCGTCCGGCAGTATCCCGTCCGCGGCGGCATGGTATACTGGTAATACTGTGGCAAAGCACGACAGCCGCAGAGATTCTTCACCCCCACTTTGCTCACTCATCACCACTATCACTCAATGGAAAAATCCTGAAAAACACAATAAAACCCTTGCAAAACTGCACAAAACTCTACTATAAGTTAAAACCAGATCTAGTCTATCCCCAAACTAAGTTTGAACCGTCTATCTATACCCAAACAAAAGTTATACCGAGTTTAAGAAGTTCTCTCCATCGCGGCGATGTCTTCCACGGACTTAAGCTCGCTGCGTTCCTACGCCTCCTTGCGTGCGGCGTGCGCGAGCTTTAGCTCCTCGCGCCGAGGGCATTCAGTCGCGCGGTCTCGCGTGTGCGTACGGTCCGCGAGCGCCGAGCGTGTTCCACAACGACGACGAGAGCCGATCGACGAAGAGTCAGTGAAGTTGCGCGATTGAGACTCAGCTGCTGCTGAGCGCGTTGTGTGCGAAGAGGGCCCCGATCGGGGAAGCGGCGGTGTGAGCGATGTACGACCACGGAATGCTACGGTAAGCACCCTGAAATTAAGAAAAACAATAATTTAAGTCAAACTTAAGTAACTTTTGAATAGAAAAAAAAAATAGAATAATTCATAAAGATATGGACGATAAATTAACTAAGACTTAGTCACTATAGAAAAAACATTTGAATTCCCCATAGGAATAAGTGACTTAAGTCTTCTTCTAGTTCTATATTTTAAGTCTAATCCCGCGGACGGTTTTATTACGATCGTAAATTTACAATAGACTAATTTTAAAGGTTTAAAAATGTTCTAATCGTTTCAAGTTTGATGTCTTTATACAGAGTGTTGCATTGATGATTCTGATGACTTAAGTTAATTTAATTTCAGATTCCTGGCGTCCATCTTGGCTATATCTGCACTAACGTCAGGGGTAAATTTTATATTTCACATTTCTATCCGTGCATCCTCACTTCAAAGCACTTGATATTTGATCCTGTTAGAGGGTAGCTTCCGATCGGCTAAATGTCAACACGTGTTTAGCATAAACGCGGTAATTTGTAAAAGTCACCCTGAAATCCTGTGATTTATTGCTAGAAACACAGTCGGTCCCTATTTGAAGTCCTTCTCATCCCGGTTGGTTTGAGTTTCCTGATTTCCTCATCGCTGATAAAAACGTGTAGGACTGAACTAATTTTTTGCCGAAACGTCGTCGGCGTTTGACTGATACGCGCGACACACTCTTATCAAGAACAGGATGCTCCATTTCACAGCGCGCGGCGTGAGCTGAGACCTTCGGATGGCGATAACCCTTTTTTGAATGGCAATTTCATAATGAATTTTCTCCCAATCTCCCAATGCGTCGCAGTTTGTTTTGATGATAATCCTTTCCTCACTCCATGTTTAGGACTGGCCATTCAATTCAAACAGTCCAAATAGAACGGGCTTGTATCGCCGACCTGAGTACGAATCGGAATATGACAACAGCTTGGAGAGCTCTGCAGGTGCCGGTAGAGGTGTTGTATCGGGTGGCTCTTACTCCGTGACCAGCCATACTTCCGATGGGCAAGGACATGGAGAGGGATACATAGCCCCAGCAGGGAGATATGACCAGGACGATTATGAATCCCAGGATGGTTCATACGGAGGAGGTCAAGGGAGTTCGCATCGATCTGACCAAGATGATGGTTATGGATCATCTCAAGGCAATCAGGGTAATCAGGGTGGTTCTTATGGGTCTTCCCAGGATAACACCTATGGGTCTTCTTCGCAAAGCGGTCACAATCCATACCCGCAAAGTGGTGGATATGGATCTTCCTATAGCAGTGGATATGATTCGCATAGCCAAGGGGGTAGTTATGGTTCCTCTTCGCAGGGAGGTGGTTATGCACAAGAACATGACTCGTCCTCACAAGATAGAGGTTATGGTTCTTCTTCCCAAGATTCAGGACGAGCTTCTTCATCAGGAACAGGTGGATATTCACAATCTTCCCATGGTGGAAGTTATGGGTCATCCCAAAGCGGAAGCTATGGTTCTTCCGGACAGAGCGGAAGTTATGGATCTTCCCAAGGAGGCGGGTATTCATCTTCATCCCAAAGTGGATATGGAGGATCGCAAGATAGTGGTTATTCCTCTTCCTACCCTAGCAGTGGAAGGCAAGGTGGATATAGTTCAGGGTCCTATGGAAATTATGGTGGTGGGCAAAATCAAGGACGTGGGAATTATCGACACGAACGAGTTGGAGCCGTGCGCGGTGGTCAATATGTACTTTATGATGTGTTTTTGAATGGGACCCAAGGAAACTTTTCCGATAAGTGCATCCCAAAATGCTTCGCCCAAAAAGGTTCACAGGTACTTAGTTAAGCGTTTAGGCGTTAGTGGAGGACTACTATATAGTTAGTATTTTTTTGTAATCTAGGGTCGCGATGGATACCCTGGTATTGCTGGTGAGAAAGGGGCTCGGGGATTCCCTGGGGGTGAAGGTATTATGGGTCCTCAAGGAGATAAAGGAGAGTCTGGTCCGTACGGCCCCAGAGGTCCTAAAGGAGAGCGAGGTCGTGTGGGCATACCCGGTTTCACAGGCATTGCAGGAGTACCAGGTTTGTCAGGGGCACCTGGTCCTACGGGTTTGCCTGGTGCTGATGGCTGCAACGGAACTGATGTACGGTTTAATTGTTCTGTCCTCTTTAATCAGTTGGGTTTCGTCCACTCTTATTTTATTAAATTTGAATTAATTTTATATTTAGGGTGCCCCAGGTATGCCTGGAGAAGCTGGTCTTCAAGGTCCTCGCGGACTTCCTGGCCCTATGGGTTTCAAGGGTGTTAAAGGAGAAGCAGCCCATTGTGAAATTACTTTGAAAGGTCAGAAAGGTGAACCTGGACGGAGTGGAGTCCCTGGGTTAACTGGTCCTCCAGGTCCGTCTGGGCCAGCTGGTTCAATTGGGGTGAAAGGTGAACTCGGACAACTCGTAAGTTATTTATATTATTGCCGATGTAATATTAACGAGAAAATTTCAAGGGTCCTCTTGGTCCCAGAGGTGACCGTGGTATGAAAGGTAATATGGGAATAGGCTATGAAGGAGCAAAGGGCGATAAAGGTAATAAAGGCCAAAGAGGAGAAAAAGGAAATTCGTCAATTCAAACCAGTATTGGGGGCGAACAACATATTGGACCTAAAGGTGACCGTGGCATGAAAGGTGATAGGGGTTATCCAGGTGAACCTGGTACAAAAGGTGAACCTGGTTTTGAAGGTTTAGCGGGAGCACCTGGTAATCATGGGGGCAAAGGGGAGAAAGGTCTTCCTGGTGCTCCAGGTCCAAGAGTAAGTTTGCATTATTTAAAATTATGCAAGCCTGATCCTTTGAATTGTTAGGGCCGAGACGGATTTTCTGGACCACCTGGTCCTTCTGGACAAAAAGGTGATCGTGGATATGATGGTCTCCCTGGGTTGTCCGGTCGCCCCGGTCAGAAAGGAGAAGCAGGTTTAGACGGACCCTCTGGACCAATGGGTATTCGTGGACCACCAGGTCCTCCAGGAGGCGGCACTGGTAGGCCGGGACCTCCCGGTCCTCAGGGACCGCGTGGTTATTCTGGGCCAGCTGGACCTAAGGGCATGGATGGTTTTGACGGTGCTCCTGGTATAAGAGGACCTGTAGGCCCAGCAGGTGGGCCTGGTATACCAGGCGCTCCTGGGCATGAAGGCTTACCGGGTGATAAAGGGCAGAAAGGTGAAAGTGGACAAATGGGTTTCCCTGGTCTAGCGGGTGGACCGGGATTTATTGGACCACAAGGACCGCAAGGTGCTAGAGGACTGGCAGGAGAAAAGGGCTTGTCTATAATGGTAATGCTATCAATTTGTTATTTATAGGTGGCTTTACTTAAGTTATGCGTAGGGTGCGCGAGGCAATGATGGCATTCCAGGAAGAGATGGCGATAAAGGACAAAAAGGAGAACGTGGATATGCTGGTGCACGTGGTGTTCCGGGTGACGCTATTGAAGGTATTCCCGGGACTCCTGGAGACCGAGGGTTTCCTGGTGAGAAAGGTACCGCTGGAAGACCTGGATTCCCTGGTGCTCCCGGCTTACCAGGGTTTAAAGGAGAACTGGGTGGCAGATGTAACCACTGTCTACCAGGAATTAAAGGAGTTAAGGGAGAACGGGGACATGATGGCGTACCGGGATTACAAGGTGCTAGGGGATCTCCAGGAGCAATGGGTTTCCCTGGCGAACGCGGCTCAGATGGAAATCCAGGAGCAGCTGGTATGCCCGGTATCCCAGTGAGTAAACAATTAATGAAATTGGAGTGAATGAAACTTTACTTTTATATTATTCTTAGGGCAAAGATGGTACTCCTGGTTTGCCTGGCATGGAGGGTCAGCGAGGTGACAATTGCATAATTTCGGATAATCAACTTAAAGTCCCAAAAGGAGAAAAGGGTGAACGAGGCTTTACAGGATTGGAAGGTGCCAAGGGCGAAGCAGGCATACCAGGACCACCTGGCCCTGAAGGACCAGCTGGAAGAAATGGTGCTAAAGGTGATTCAGGTCCACCTGGCTTCGGCGGACAAGATGGACAAGCTGGGATACCAGGCAGACCTGGCCAAAAGGGTGAAATGGGTTTGAGTATTAAGGGAGAACCGGGAATTCCTGGTCGCGATGGCCTTAAAGGTACTAAAGGTGCAACTGGATTTAAAGGTATGAAAGGTGAAGATGGTAAATGCCTGTCACAATATGTAGAAGGGTACAAAGGCGATCGAGGTCCTCCTGGAGAGAAGGGTGACACTGGTCCGTCAGGAAATCCCGGTTACTTTGGCGAAAAAGGAGAAATTGGACCCCCGGGAGATAGAGGATATCCTGGAGGTATTGGTGCACCTGGCCCTGCCGGACCAAGAGGTCTACCTGGTCCAAGAGGTGATAAGGGTGGACCTGGGCAGATGGGATTCCCGGGCGAACCTGGAAGAAACGGTGAACGCGGAAATTCAGGATTACCAGGCCGACCTGGAGATAAAGGAGAAGTAGGTATACCAGGAATTGGTCCCCGGGGACCGCCAGGACCAGTTGGCATGAAAGGTGAAAGGGGTTTAAATGGTTTACCTGGTAAATCTGGACCTCATGGTACCCCGGGAATTCCCGGACCTATTGGCGAAAAAGGTGATACAGGAGCACCTGGTTTCTCGGGACGACAAGGGCTTCCGGGTGAAAAGGGTTCACCAGGTCCACTAGGCGCACCAGGTGTTCCTGGAGCACCTGGCCAACCCGGTACTGACGGCATACGAGGAGCACCAGGATTACCTGGGCCTGAAGGACGCCCTGGACTGTCTGGAATGCCTGGTATGAAAGGTGAGTCTGGTATTATGGGTGCTCCTGGAGCTAAGGGATATCCAGGACCGAAAGGGCAAGCAGGAATGCCAGGCGCACCAGGTCTTCCAGGCCTCCCAGGTTTAAATGGCACCAAAGGTGAAATGGGCATGCCAGGACCGTTCGGAATGAAGGGTCAACCCGGGGCTCCAGGATTTATAGGGATGCCAGGTGAAAAGGGAGAACTTGGGCCTACTGGCCCTCCTGGGCTTACAGGACAACGAGGAGCGCCAGGATTCAAAGGGGAGCGTGGATTGGACGGTCTCCCTGGCCAGCGAGGTGAACCTGGCACGGCTGCTGATAAAGGTCAAAAAGGTGAAGCTGGACTTCCCGGTATGAGAGGGCCAGATGGGATGCCCGGAAGACACGGTGTTGTCGGTATGAAAGGAGATGCAGGTTTGCCTGGGTTATCTTTGGCAGGCATTAAAGGAGAACGCGGTGCGCCTGGTGCACCAGGGTTAGACGGATTCCCAGGACAAGTAGGTCAGAAAGGTGACGTTGGTTTAATGGGATTACCAGGTCAGAAAGGAGCTATTGGGCATTCTGGTGCTCCGGGACCTCCAGGAATGGATGGTTTAGACGGTCAGCCTGGTTTGAAAGGAGATATTGGGCTCCCAGGTCCACCAGGCTTTATTGGAGAAAAGGGTGACAAAGGTGGCAATGGCTTTGATGGACTTGATGGACCCAAGGGTGACAGAGGTCGTTCTGGACCCCCAGGACCGGTTGGAATGCCCGGCCCGGCGGGAGAGCGAGGAGACCGTGGGCCTCCAGGCCCAGTAAAATCGTATAAAGGTGATAAAGGCGAGCCTGGACCTGCTGGTTTCTATGGTCGTGAAGGAGATAAAGGCAACACTGGCTTGGTGGGTATTAGTGGTCCAATGGGACCAAAAGGAGACTTAGGTTTCCCAGGCCCCAAGGGTAACGCTGGTATTCCTGGTGGCCCTGGAGCGCTCGGAGAATCGGGATTACCGGGTGCTCCAGGTGCGCCTGGACTAACAATGAAAGGAGAAAAGGGTCTACCAGGTATAAACGGCAAACCTGGAAGGGCCGGCATACCAGGAATTCCTGGTGAGAAAGGTGATCAAGGTCTTGCTGGCTTACCAGGTGCTGCTGGGCAGCCTGGCAGACCAGGCGGCGCAGGACCACCGGGCGAGAAAGGTGAATCCGGATATCCAGGCTTAGCTGGCAGAAAGGGAGAGCCTGGAGTTCCAGGCCGAAATGGATTAGATGGACCACCAGGAATAATTGGTGATAAAGGAGATCGAGGACCACCCGGATTGTATGGAGCCCCAGGTCAGAAAGGTGAACGCGGTATGACAGGTATTGAAGGAGCACCTGGTCTCCCTGGGAAACAGGGAGATCGTGGATTTGATGGTGCACCGGGTCCAACAGGGCCCCCTGGAACACCTGGATTGAAGGGTTTGCTCGGAGAACGCGGAGTATCTGGTTTACCAGGTCTTAGTGGTGCACGAGGTGAAAAAGGTGAACCAGCTCCACCATCACTACCGGGTCAAAAAGGAGAACGTGGTTATCCCGGAGACAAGGGACGGGATGGATTACCAGGTACTCAGGGACCTCCAGGCCCACCTGGATTAGACGGTCCACCCGGAGAGAGAGGATTACCAGGTCGTCAAGGCTTGCAAGGTTTAGTCGGTTTGGTTGGGCACAAAGGAGATACAGGTTATACTGGTGAAGTGGGCATTGCTGGTGCCCCAGGGTTCCCAGGACCTAAAGGAGATGCCGGTGCACCATGCCAGCAAATATCAGACTACTCCGTTGGGACAGTGATAGTCAAACATAGCCAAGATAAAAAAGTACCTACTTGTGATGCTGGTCAGACTATGCTGTGGACTGGATATTCCCTGCTGTACATCCAGGGTAACGAACGTGCACATACTCAGGATTTGGGAGCTGCAGGATCCTGTGTTCCTAAATTCTCCACCATGCCGTTCCTCTTCTGTGATTACAACAACGTGTGCAACTACGCCAGTCGCAACGACAGGAGCTACTGGCTCTCCACCATCGCCCCACTGCCGATGATGCCGGTGTCGGACATTGCAATCCAAGAATACATCTCTCGTTGCGTAGTATGCGAGACGCCAGGGAATGTAATAGCAATGCACAGCCAATCACACCATGCGCCAGATTGCAAACCAGGATGGAGCTCACTATGGATTGGATACAGTTTTATTATGGTAAGTACATAACCTCGAGAACTTTGTTATTACATATATCATTTAATGTTCTCTTACCTTAGCACACTGCTGGTGGAAACGAGGGTGGTGGTCAATCCTTGTCATCACCAGGATCCTGTCTTGAGGACTTCCGCACAACACCCTTCATCGAATGTAACGGTGCAGCTGGTCATTGCCAGTACTACGCCAACAAATACAGCTTCTGGCTGGCGACGCTTGACGAGAACGAGCAATTCCGGGCTCCATCACGACAAACACTGAAAGCCGGCTCTGTCCGCGACCGCGTAGGCCGGTGTACAGTCTGCATCAAGAACACGTAGTTCCTCACTTCATCACACACAGCCACATCCAAAACTGAACCACATCCAGTCCATCATGTTACTTTACCACATGTAATTTTACCAGATACCAGCTTCTCGCAGTCGAGAACACATACACACAAATCAGTCAAGAGTAATTTTATTAGTTGTAAATACGCGAGTTGAGTCATTTCGCAAGCAAAACACCCTGTTGTGTTCAAAACGATCGAATGTGTTCCTCCTAGACAACGGGCCGACATGTAATGGCCGCCCGAACGCCATGTCGTCGTCGCTCGGCGCTGCGAATGTGATAGCGCATGTGCCAAATGCAGACCGACGGTGGAATGCACGCAGCCGCAGTCGAGTGGCGCGTTTGAATCTAGCTTTTTGTTCTTTGTTCTAATGATATTTTATTGAATGAATTAATGCCTAACTTACTACTCACTTCTATTCTATTAACAATAAGGTTATATCAATGTGCCATTTCTAATTGAATTGTTTCACTGTGTTTCACCGCTCACGCGAAACGAAAATGTAAAATTTTTTGTACTATATTAGCTTGTAAGGAAATGAAATAGATTTAAACAATGTGTATTTCTATGGAGTAAAAATGAAACTAGTAAATTGTTTTTAAACATATTCTAATATAATAAAATAATATATTTGAAAACTACTTTTTGTTTGGTAATAATTTCGGTAATATATTTAGGTAAATTCATATTCAAAATTATTAAGATATTTTTGGTTTATGAATAAACTACCTACGAAAAATGAAAAATTAGTTAATTAGTTATAAATCTTCAATTACGTTAGACAACATTAGCTGCATTCGGTTCCTACACATACACATCCACATATACACAGATAACTTTAGTAATTATGTATTTGTTTTATGCCGTTGTAATTAAAATTTATCCTATTTTTATTGCTACAAATTCTAAAATATTTGTTTAACACATGCAATTTTACCTGCCTTCTTTTCTGATATTCTTATTAAAGTGTTTCTACTAGCTAATAATTCAGTAGTAATAGAATAATTGAGCATTATTAATAATTAAACATGTTGGTATTAGTTTATCTTGCGAACGCATTTAAATACATATATTTAGACCCGTTAGTTTAACATAGGCAATTTTACCTGCATCATTATGAGGCTGTTGCAACCAGCTGATATTGTGGAGCATCCACTAATCGAGTTTTGTGATCTTCAAATAAATTAAGCAACTTGTTCCACTTGCATTGCAACCAGAGCTAATAACGTAAACACTTTCTCATTAGCTTTGAGTTTTAGTTTGAATTTGTGCAATGCGTTGAAATCTTTAAAAATAATATCTCTAAAATAATATTTTATTGTGATCGTTCAAATCGTTCGGTTTCTTTCCCCTCCAAGTTATACACAAATGACAGAACGAGCGAGAGCGCCATAAAGTTTACTTTTATTAACTAAAAAACTACACATAAAAAAATAAATAGGTATTAATAATAATTATTATTAATATCTTTTTCGTTTTAGTTTATTTCGTAAATATGTACTCATTTATATGTATTAGACATAGGCAATGTTATACACTTGTTGCAGTATTTGTTCTTATTGTTAATAGAATCTTATTCCAAAACAATAATGTATAATTGTAAAATAAATAACCATTTTTAATATGTAATCACTTACATCAATTACATATTCATGAAAATTCAGAAAGCTACCATAGGCAACTTTACGAACCCTTTATTTTAAATCATATTCTGTGTAAAATTCTTTTTGTTAATTAATAAAACACCACTGAAAATATATATAACCATTTTTAATAATTAATAACATATTTTTCATATTTTTTATCTTACAAACATTAATATGAATAATGAAAATTACTTTAATATAGGCAACTTTAAATACACACAAACTCAAAAAAGAAATCTCAATGAAATTAAGCGTTTATTAGTTAAAACCAGCACAAAATACCTCA
>JAODVP010100462.1:0-10055 GCA_025400035.1 Tetradonia laticeps
ATGTCTAATATTTGTCTTTTTTAGTTAATCAAAAATATTTTCCTGAAGAAGATCGATATGAGATCGAAATTAGTCGGCAGTTAAAAGAAAAAGAAAAATATTGGATTAGATAACTACTAAGATAAGTATATGTTAAGTCTTCCATCTTTTCATTACAAAATCTTATAGCGATTGCAGATGAGCACTCCCATATTCTTATTTATCGTTATTCGTTTATCCGCTCTTTGTTAGGTAATGATAAGTAGTTCAGAATCTAATAACCTTTCTCCAAACCAGGCAAGTGATGCGTTAATTTTAATATTGGATACATTTCCCACAATCATATTTCTTTTCCATTGAATTTCCAACCAAGTTTTTGTTTTCCTTTGGTGACGAACGGAATATCTAATGCTATGCCCCATTTCCTAGTATGGTCCTCCAAACCTATGCATCTCTGAATAGTAAAATCCCATGTACAGTACTCTCAATCGCTGCATATCCAATTTGGCAAAATGTGTTCTTGCCAAGGGATATTTTACATAAAATTCATAGGGAGCGATGTGCCACATTCAATACTCCAAGTTTCAACAGATTGTAAGTCAGTGTAGGATTGTATTACAAAAGACGAGCAAAGCTTATTTGCATGAATTTAATTAAATCAGTGACACTAAATTAATATATTTACTACGTGTAGTATCTGGAATTGCACTTCTTGTTGACAACTGAAATTTCGATTTTCTAAGAACAGATGTGGCAAGATCCCACAGCATCCTGAAGTAAAAACATAAAAGATCGACATATTTTTAATAGTTTATTTATATAAGGAATAAATACTGTGATATAGCAATATATCTTATTTATAGCAGTGCATGTTCTTTAATATCTATTAAATTATTAAAGAATAATTAAGGAGAGACCAAATACCACAAGGTAATGATTCTAAACAACAAATAAAAGTATTACTTCTTCCGTAAAAATTGATTTGGACTCTGCGGTGGCGTGTCACTACTACCGTTATCGGATTTGAGTGATCGCCGCGGAGCATTTTTTAGACTAGTTAACTTCTTAAGCGGTCGTGGAGATATGCTCGTTGATTCCACATTCTGTGAGATGTCTATGTTGTTGAACCACACGCCGCGCCCATCTTGACATAGAAAACACAGTGATGTAGAAACCAATGTTACCTCTCAATGTTTATGCCCACCTCTGAACTTGGCAATTTCTTTCGAGCCCGCTTTGTGCGGATTGTGCATGATGTCAAGCCACGCAGCAGCTGACGATGGGGAGGAATTGTTGCAAATACTTGAAGTGCCATCGCTTTCACTCACTGAGGAACTGCCGATATTATAAGGACTCGGCATCATCATTGGAATGTATACTCTGGCAATTAAGTCTTCGTAGGTTGTAGCATTTCGATATTTATTAACCACGGTTTCCAACGATCTTGAACGTTCCTCATAACTGTAGAAAATGTTTGATTCGTTAAATATCAGAGAGAGAGTACTAGCTGGTCTCAGGGTATATTATAAGTGAATTGGATTGAAGCAAAAACGCATGTTAATGTAGAATCTGGACAGTTTGAAATTTAATTTAAAAACTTAGCTACTTACTATTGCTGATATAACGATAAAGTTGATCTTTTGGCACGACTCGCACAAATAATCGCTGCTCGAACCACTCCTGCCAAAATACTGGTTTCAATAATCGCCTCATCGAATAGCACGCCAAACATCGGAACCCCCGGTTTGCAGTTCACTGTCACCCGATTCAGATGATTACCCAGCGGATATATACTAATTAATATATCACAGAATTCAGTTGGGATTATATCCCGCCGATAATCTCGCAAATGTTCTGACCACACTACATGCACCTCATCGTTCCCCAAATGGCGCGTCTGAAAACAAGCCAACCATGCATAATCCACGTAGCTCTAAATCGCCATAACCAAATATTAGACACGTTCACAGCCCGTGCCAATATTTACCTTATTTAACACCGCCTCTGGCGTGTCCCCTGGCATCCGAGTGGCGACATGGAAAATCGCTTCCATAAAACTACTAGCCACGTACGGAGCAGTCAACCCGGTAGATCCTTGTCGCTGTAACCCACCAAGAAAACCCGTATGCGCCTCAAGTTCCACTTCCCATGCTAGCGCCGCGAGGAATTGTTCGTAAGCAATGCTCCCGCCTTGGTTCGATAATATCGAAGTCTTATCTTCCTGCCCCGGCGCGACATAAATAACAGCAATTTTGTGAGTCTCGCGACACCGCTGCCCATCCAAGTTCTTCAATTCTCTCAACAACCGTTCGTTTTTATTAAGCAAATGCAATTGCTTCCGACGCTCCCACCCCGCCAGTCCAAGCTGTGAAAAGAGTAAACGGCATTGTTGGAAAGCAGATTGTTGACTGTTGATTTCGTGACTGATATGATCGCTCTCTCTACTCTCGGGTCGACAGGCAGGATGTCCTAACATAGCGTTGCTATTTTGCATTGAACGAGATTGTTCGATTTCATTGTTTCTTTCGCTTATAACAGACCCAATTGCTTCCGCCTCCAGATCAGTGTCCATTGGAGACAATGCCGGAATATTTAAACTATGGTCACCATTTTCCAAACATTCGGGACTCGTATGGCCCAAATATTGTAACAACTAGTAATAAATTAACAATTAATGTGGAAATACTAAAATTTGGTTTAAGCAGCTGATAATAAATGAACTCACATCATCCAATTGATCCAAATCTGGAGCTGAATTCTCAGTATTCGGTAATACATTTGGATTCCTATGTCGCATTGCGCGTTGTTGAATATTAGTATGTTGAGATATATTAGTGGGACATAAACTCTCATGCTGCATAATACTCATAGGACCCCATTTACTAGAATTGGTACTGCTCCAACTGGCCGTGCTCTCTCGATGTTGAGTCAAATTCTTGTACATTTCAGGCGTTTTATATAAAATACTCGCATCCCAACTTGCTTTTCCAGATAAATCTCTCAACAATACACGCACTTGTTTATCCGCAGTTGACAATCCCGCCGTTACACCACCACCGGGAAGATCCAGAGCAGGTAACTCCACTAAGCTCGCAATCACATTCGCAGTCAATACAAATAACTGAATATTGGGCGCCGCAAAGATATTCATCGATATCTCATCTGAATTCAAATCAGGCACATCGTCATGCTCAACTACCAGTGAACTAAGCCTCGCAGCCCCAATAGCCATAGGGAAATGTCCCAAATGAGTGACCAAATGGAATAAAACTGTCCGCGCGCATAAAATAATTGCTTGGCGATATTGCGGGGTTTTGTTATTACTAGAAGCACCGCGACTCAGATTATCTAGTGCTATGTGCGAATCAAAGTCATCCTGACTTTGTGGTGGAACCAGACCTGATAAATTAGTGTATTCCGAAGATTTAGTGCGGAGCATTCGATGTAAAACACTGAAAATCAGTAGCAACAAACAGGTTTTGTTCTCGCCATATTCAGACACAATTAATAACCGTTGTGGTCCAAGTTTCATACACCATTCGCCCAAACAGAGCAGAAGAGATGTACTCAGAGATTTCTCACTTTCATTCGCAGTCGGTCCGGTTGGTGTATGCAGAAATAAAGCATGACAGAGTGATCGGATGATAGAATCGGCAAGTCTGGGGTAATGTAACCAGAGTAATACGCCATGATCGCAGAGTAAGTAAAGAGTATTACTTGCTAATTGCGCGATAATTTTGTTCGTTAACTGAAAGAATGAAATATTTTATCATAGTTCACATTCATATTATCATTCATATTAGGTAGTAAACATACCTTCAATGATTGTAAAATAACATTAATTGCGTCTGATATTAATGGACTATAAGACTCATTCACTATTTCCCGGTAGACAAAATGTCCCAAGCAAGTCAACGCAATGCACCTCGCCATGCCAGTAGGCTCCCGACGTCCAGTCTTCAACACAATACCCACAATATGCTCTTTTATATCGGGGCATTGTAAAACATTGATATTGTTTTCCGGTCTTAAAACAGACAACTTAGTTAAGCTGTCCGTCATAGATAACAATCCACCTAAAATAGAGATCGATTCCGACCTCGGGGTGGCTTCCGACAGGTCAGAGGAATTAAGTACGGAGCTGCAGGAATGCACCAAATCAAGGAGCAACAAGGAGGACCCTGGTAATTGTAATGATAAGAAACGAGGACCAAGATAACGAAGAGTCACGTTGAGAATAGGCCGAGATGTTCCACTTAAAGCTGTAAAATATTGCAATATTACAAATATCCGTAAACCTAACCTCACTGAATTACTAATACACTAACCAAAATGCAAAGATCTGTAGAAATGCGGCAGATAACTTCGATGATGCGGATCACAGTTTATAGTTACAATACAAAGCAAACGCAACGCATTGATCTTCCCTGAATCATACGCAGGCAGAAGATTCAAAGCTCCAAAGCACCATGGGACGATCAAAGTAAGAGGGGGCACCAGTTCCGGTGGGGACGGCGTACTCATATTATCAGCTGACACGCCCTGATTGGCTTTGATCTTTATTAAAGTGTCGACCAGTCGCACTAAGTACTCGAACACCTGCGAATGCAAATGTGGGTCGGAAATCTCATTAATATCGCCTAAAGCACCCAGCATCCGTCGCCAGAGAATAACAGCCACGTCAGGCAACCATCCACGCTCAGAGCCACCACACACAACACCACGATTCTCACCCGAGATATCTTGTGGGTGGCTGTCACCTCCACTGAGAACGTCAAGAGGAATTGGAGCATCCTTAATTGAAGTACTTTCCATGCCGCTGGATGGCGCAGGGCTCGGTGTTCTGGTCCTATCCACAGATTCAGTGTCGATTTGTTGTCGTAAATTGTCTAAAGAACGAGCTCGTCGGTATGTTTTGTGATGAAACATACTACTTCGTGTAAAAGATCGTCGTTTGTTCAGGTTATTATCGCTAAAACTACGCGATAAACCAGGTTTTGATGTTTTCACAACCACAGCTTCTTCGGGAACCGAGGAATCTTGTCTTTTTACAGGTTGATGTAATTCGGTAGATACCATTTGACTACTACATTCAGCCTTTCCAGGCAGTCTAGGCCGTCGTTTACTCTTTTGTTCAGAAATCCTATCGAGAGGCAAATTGGTAAGATCCAGACTGTAAACATGTCGAGCTAAAACTCTCGTTAAGGTCTCCAATGTCTTCGACCACTCAGTAATCAACTCCTCCCAATTTGTCAGCGAAGTCAAAACATGCAAGAAGCGATCCCACAATTCCCGACTGATCATTACATTCAAATTCGCCTTAATCCAAGTCACAATCAACGTTTGAAAAATGGCGGGTGCAAGTTTACCCCCCAAAGTATGACTTTTCTTCTTGGGTGGATTAGGAGGGTGATCTCCGAGCACCAAAGATGTTATCTGAAGCAACACTACTAATAACTGTTCCCAAGTCTCACTATCCATTCTTGTATGCATCACCATGAACCTGTAGATGTTCAGAACTCGTTTACATGCGTCTGTCTGCTCTTCCAGAGACGTTGTCAAATGGGGATTCACTTCTAGTAGGAAAACATTGCCTGCATGCGTCATGAACAACTGCAGGACATTTTGTAGACCAGCACGGACTAAAAGATTCTCCTTATGGATAGCTCCCAAGTATGAATCATTCCGTAACCGTGGCGGACGCATGCCTTCCGCAGATCCATCTTCAGGTCGCCCTGCTTCATCCGCGACTGGCTCCAACATATAGGGCGGCATATCTGGCACGGATTTCTGGATGATGTCTTTGTACATCGCAATAGTTTTGCGAATCGCAACAATATGGTCGAAATTAAGAAGGAATGCTTGGCGATATAATTCGTGGATAAAGTTGACGTTGTCCCGAGATGCCCATAACACATCTCTCACGATTTGAGCGGCTTGTTCATATTCGGATGGTGTTTTAATTGATTGTAGAGACATGTCTAGTTAAAATAACAATTAGCAATCATTTACGTTATCATAATGTATCGAAAATATCACTTACTCCCATCTAAGCTTGACTGCTCACTATTTTCTTCATCCTGGACCTGTTGCAAACTATTCTGTGCACTCGTACTTGCATTCTCGCCCCGTTTATGCGTGTAGTTAATCACCCACTTAATCAAAATCACTCTAAATGCAACGAATTCATTCTCACTTTCAGCCTTCCTCCTCGTCGGCAGATCCAATATAGGTTTATACAGCGAAGTCTGGTATGAAAAATGCGGACATAATTTTGGTAAATAATGTATCTGAAAGCGTTCCAATAAGAACTGAAAAGACCTGCGTTGATGCATCTCCTTGTCATGCCATTCTAGCTTCACCACAGTACTCGCCATGCCATCGAGCAATGTTTCCATGTAGACTTTATTATCAGTTTCATTAGCCTGGGCAGCCAAAATCGGCATTAAATCTCCTGGGGTGACAGGATAGGCAGCGGAAGTGTCATGAAAGACACTGTTACTCGTCTGTCCCGCAATTGCGGAAATTGGAATGAAACCAGCCACCAGAGATGCAAACATATGATGTACATGGTCTGGTGCGTTCTCGTTCAACGCCTGGTACCACATGAGAAAGTATTTGATCGCCTGCTTCCGCAACTGCATAATATTCCCAAGATGTAAGAGTTTCGAGAGAATACGACCGAGGGAATGCAGCTGCCATCGTTTGTGGATAAGTTCGGGAAGCAAAATCAGAACTTGTTCGAGAATCCATAGTGATACGTCTAACTCCTCGCGTGCAGCCCTTTGAACTATGTTTTATATTAGTGCTAAATCTGCTGAATGTGCGCACGAAAATGGAGCAGTGTTAATGGAACTTACCTATGTGAAATGTGAGCTCTGTGCAGACATAAAAGAATAATTGCAAAATTATTAACAAATATTTATTAGCATACTAGTGTTTCAAATTAGCAATGTGAGTTTATTCTTCAAAATTAACAATTATTCATGATTTGAACCAATACATAAGACCCAATACCATTCTAAAAGTAAGCAGGAAAGATAGTCTGAAATATTTCTACTCATTGTCAGCATCATTTTAAACAATACAATTGCATTGTGCAACATACTTTCATTAGTACATTCTTTTAATGAATCATTGTAGAGTACTTATGGTTGCATACGCCGATTCAAAAATTCGACAAAACAATCATACTGATTGTGAGCTAAATTCTTTTCCTATCAAACAATGCAATTGTACCAGAATTAAAATAAAGCGAATTAAAAAACCAAGTGCCTAAGGTTGCTAATGAACCCATTTAATGAAACACATAGTGCGATCCAAGCAAATGAAAATTGCATACCTTTCTGTCGTAAATTCTGTTCAGCTTGTACAAAAGATTCATAAAGAATCTGATAGATGTGACTAAAATTAGCTTCGAAGAACCCTTTGGCTTCTGTGTGCTCAAAATTACCTACAACAAAGTAACTATCAAGTCTTACTACACAGGTATGTAAAACATACGCACACAATTGACTCAACACTTCACTCCCACAAGTAACAATGAATATTTGAAACAATGCACTGCACTCATTCGCGTCAAGCCTCTCAAGACATTTAAGTGCTTAACGAATATTAAGAAAATTCCGAACTCACATAAAATCACCTTCAGGTGCTTCACTCGCGTAGCCAAATCCTTTTTCGGGTCCTGAATCTTCTGTGCCGACTTCCGGATGTCTGTGATTTTCTTGCTGAACATTTTACGGCGAGGTACACCTGTTCACTGTTCAACTAGTAATTGCCGCACTCGCAAACTAGTCGCATATTGATAACGGGTATGATCAAATGAGCTACGGAAAACGATTACATTTTTGATCGCGATAGGATACCGTGTTGACGTAAACTAAATGTCATGATTCTTGCTGGGGCTGGTTAGGATTCCGCACGAGAAATCTACCTTCTAGACCTGGTCTGCATAGGCTGCATTGTTGTAGTTGTACTGCCACTTCTAATGCAACTTACTAATGAGTCGAGTGGCTTTTGCTGGCTTTGGCTTCGGCCGCTCTCGCAGTATTGTTGTGAGTCACTTGAACTCGATGGTGCTGCAAAACAATTGTCGCCGTGAAAGTTCAAATCGAACGTAACGTAAATGAGCTCCAGGTATATGCAATGTCAATTCGACTACAACTACCTTCGCTTCGTTGTGCGCAAGGTTGTCAAACATAAATAGTCATCTCTCTTTCTATTGTCGTTCCTTTATTTTACCCTCCTCATTGGTTCATTGCCTACGCAACTGAAGCACTATTGGTCTGTAGTCTTTTTCGATGATAGCCGATATTAGTCGATATTAAGCGATGCAGCCGATGCAGCGCTTCAGCCGCTTCAGCGGCTTCAGCGCTTATCATATTAGGTAGCTGCATGAGCTGTCACTCGACGACTGGCGTGGAGGAAAACACGTAGAACTCTGATTATCCAAAGTGCCCGAAATACAGGAACGTCAATTATCCGTCCCCTCCAGAGCAACAGCTGTTTACAGCTACCTAATTTGACAATTTTGACATACGTACATAGAGTACATTCCATTTCGCCTTCACTATTCTTGCAACGTAACAATCCCATTTGAGAGGATTACGATTGAAATAAATGCTCATACCGGATCGGATTTCGTGAGTGGATGATCACAGATTACAGATACAGTTTTAGAGGTCGCAATATTACAGTGTTAATGGAACGTGTAATGATCTCGAGAGTTCCTGGGGTTCCTGGCATTGGTGGCACTAAATGGAATGGAACAAAGATGATTATCATATGATTTGACATCTTTGACATTCTAACCTTATTAAACAACAACGTTACAATTTCATGTAACGACCGTACCGACAATACGGACAATTCCTTAAAAAGAACTAAACTTTTTAAAAAGAAATGGACAAGAAAAGGGGTAATTATATCCAACCTTTGTTAACAATGGGAATAATTAACATATTACATTTCATTAATTTATTACAGGAAATTATCATAAACATGCTAACAAACAATCAAAGCAACCTCAAATCATTGATGAAAACAATCCTATTCTCAGAATGTTTAGAGAATTCTCTACTCAGCTAGACGAAAAACATGATAGATATGAAAGAATAGTGAAATTATCTCGAGATGTAACAATTGAGAGTAAAAGAATAATTTTCCTTCTCCACAATCAGGATACTGACATGTAAAAAATTTTCTGCCATTAATTTATTAATAATTAAATTGAAATCTATTAAATAATACGTAATTATTGCAGAGCAGGTAAAAGAGATACTATTCTACAGGAAGCAAATAAAAGATTGAATCAACTTCTCGCCGGTCCGTTCAAAGCAATTGCTAATGAATTAAAAGATCAAGATCCATACCAATACCTGCGAGCTTACACTGCTGGTGTTCAAGAGTTCATTGAGGCAATGCTGTTCTACCAGTATATCAATGATGATACTATTCAGCAGTGGCATGTTATAAATGATAATTTCATTTACATGTCAGATCAAGATGAGGAATACTCCATGTTATTTCCACAAATGGAGTTTGTTTTGGGACTTGCGGATTTCACTGGTGAAATGATGAGGAAATGCATTAATAGTATAGGTGCTGGTCAAGTTGACACTTGTTTCAAGACCTGTGCCTTTGTTAAGCATATCTTGAGTGGATTTATGGGAACAAATAATACTGGGCATAAAGAAGTTAGTAGGAAATTGTACACTTTGAAGCAAAGCGTACTGAAAATGGAGTTGGTTTGCTATAATATTAGAGTGAGAGGTAGTGAAGTACCAAAACATATGCTAGCAATTGTTTCTGGGAGCCATATGGAGGGGGTACATGAGGACGATGAGGGGTATTTTTAATAATTTTGATGCCGTTTTCAATATAACAAATTTGAGCAGCAGTAGTTGTTTGTATTACATAGTTACATGCGGTCACTTTACATAAAAACATGGTGGAAGTAACAAGGCATGTTACTGTATTTTCGGCTAATAAAAGAATTCTTCGCAATACGAGCGGTTACTAATAGGTTTGTTCCAAGTGAGGGTTCCAGAACGGTTGTGGTATCGTTCTGGGAC
>JAODVP010100484.1:0-10051 GCA_025400035.1 Tetradonia laticeps
AAGTACACTTAATAAATGAAATCGTTAATTCGGATTAAGCCAACTAGAGTGAAATCAATTCTAACTTAATCAAGGAGACGTTCATGAATAGAGAAAATCTGCTGTAATATTTCACCTGATTGTAATGAAGGAATTAAGTAGAGTATGTGTACGTACCTACCTGTGAAACAAAAGGACGTTATGGACGGAAAAGGGAATAAATATCCAATGAATATTGACTGAAATCAAATATCAAGACAATGTTCATTTATTGATCATTTTCTTCTTGAAATATATTTTCTATAAAACATGTTATAATAGCAAATACAGCTTGAAAATTCCTTGATATGTATTGATATGTAATGAAAATGCGCTTCTTCAATAAATGTAATGTGCAATAAAGTCAAATACAGAATTTGCAAACAATAAATAAAAGCACGAATATTATTACCAATAATTTGTTAAAAGTAGGTATTGAGCCAAAGATGTTAATACTCGTAGGAACGAACTAATTATAATGGAATCATATTATAATTATTCCTGTTTTCTTGGAATACGAACCAGGGGAAGCAGTGTAGCACGATTGGCACCATTGTACTTTCCTGCACGCGCATGCGCAGACCGCAGAGGCTACAGTAGTCGACACGGTCGACACCGTCGACGCGCGGCATAGTGGCCAAAGACAGCCATAATTGCGCTCTGCGCTTTCAATCGTTTCACTTTTTATTCTCGTAACTCCTGCGTTGTTTCTGTAGCGTTATTCCTGTGGACTTCCTTAGTTGTTTGCCCCATCCGACATGCCAGTGCGACGAGCTGCTCATGCTGGAAGTTGGTACACCGATTCAGGTGAGTACTGCAGCGTCAATCAGCTGATGATGATGCACGTCGAAGATGCTGCGTTAGCTGGACAACACCGCGGCAGCATGTTTTTCATGCATTCGCACATTGCGAACATCGGCAACTCGACTGACTGACCCGACGCGGCCTGACGAAGCTTGCTTGCTTCCTTACAGGCCCCGAGCTCTCGAGGCAGCTCGACTACTGGCTCAACCAGGCCGACCTCATTCATGGCCCGGCGCGCGCCATCATCGCGCCGTAAGTACACGACTGTATTGTTATTTGATACTAATGCCTGTGGTTTGCAGACACGCTGGCTACAAATACTGCGGCGCGTGCGGCGGCCACGCGTATCGCCAGGTCAGCCCAATCGTGGTGCGGCGCATCTTCATCCTGGGCCCTTCGCACCACGTCCGCCTCGCCGGCTGTGCCTTATCCAGTGCGCAGAAGTACCGCACGCCGCTCTACGACCTGCACATCGACGCGCAGGTGAATGGAGAGCTCGCCGCCACCGGGCAGTTCGAGTGGATGGATATGGGCACCGACGAGAACGAGCACAGCATCGAGATGCACCTGCCTTACATCGCCAAAGTGATGGACGAGTGAGTGCGCAGCCAATCGTTACGTGTGTGGTGTCATTATTGCTGCCGGGTCCGCAGGTACCGCCACCAGTTCGCCATTGTTCCGATCCTCGTCGGCTCTCTAAGCGCCGAGCGCGAGGCGTGCTACGGCCGTATCCTCGCCAGCTTCCTCGCCGATCCGCAGAACCTTTTCGTCATCTCGTCAGACTTCTGCCATTGGGGCCAGCGCTTCCGCTACACGTACTTCGACCGCTCCTACGACCACATCTACCAGTCCATCGAGGGGCTGGACCGCGCCGGGATGAGCATCATCGAGAACCTGGACCCCACCGAATTCAGCAATTACATCAAGAAGTACGGCAACACGATCTGCGGCCGACACCCGATCGGCATCCTGCTGCAGGCTGTGCAGGAGCTGCTTCGCACCGACGGCAGCCAGATCGCCAGCCTCAAGTTCCTCAAGTACGCGCAATCGAGCCAGTGCCGCAATATGAACGACAGCTCAGTGAGCTACGCGTCAGCGGCGCTCGTCTTCGAGTGACGCACGCACCATGCGAGGCCTTACCTGCGCTGCGCCGCGCACCACTGCCACGCACACCCATCGAACACTTCGGACCTCATGCGCAGCTGCAACCGTGTCTTGCAACTGTCCACGTCGGTTTTCGTATTTTTTTACCGCACCTGTCTGGGGGCATGTGTACAGATGGCGATATTAAATCTATAACATTTATTATTTGCAACATAATCCATTAGAATTGTAATGCGTATAACTTGAATAGATTTGTTCGTCGTGCCCACACAAGGAATGCGTTCGAATATACATACTACAAATATCAATTTACAACAATCAAGTATTGCTACGCTAGCGCGGCCGCGCTGGCAACGGTGGCGGAGCCACCGAACGTGCCGGCACAGGTGGCGGGCCCGTGCGCTGCGGCAGTGGGGGCAGGCAAGCCGCCTCAGGGCGTGGTGGTGGAGGCGGCGGACCCTGCGGTTCCGGTCGACTCACGACATCATCACTGATTTCCTCGTAGATGCTGCTATTGACGTCGTCTACCACAACGGGTGCAGGCCTGCTGGGAATACTCAACACGCCTGCTTTCTTCTCCTTCTTCTGCATAGCCGGTGGAGGGGGCCGATGAGGCGGTGGGGCTTTTGGTTTACCCGGGGCTGGAATCCCCAAACAGTTGTAGTCCTGGTGCTGTGTGGGACTGTAGAGTGGAATGGTGTTACTCGAGCATAGACCCACCTCAGCCCGAGCTTGCTCGACCCAGTCGGGGGACTTCAACGCTAGTTCCATGTCTGTGTCCAGAATACGTAGGACGCCCCGGGCTGCTGCTTGCATAGCCGCCTGACCGTCCCGGAATGTCACCCACATGGTGTCTGCTACGAACCGTACCAAGACTACTTCCCCAAACTGTGCTAGTTCCTGCAGCAAGGCGTGCATAAGTTGATCATCGAATGCATTCTCCTCTTCCTCCTGCACATCCACCTCACTACCGTTTTTCCCGGGGGATGACGTGCAGTGCACTATGATAGTGCCATCCGGGGGTCCCAAGTCCCTGATAACCTGGTAGAACACTTCATCCCTTCTGTCCTCAAGCACACGCCGTGCTTCTATACGCATTACAGCAACTACAGGTCGATGGTCACTTTGCTTCAAATCCGCGCGGCCATAATGCTCCAATCTACCTCCGTCTGAAGCTTCGTCACCACCGCCCACCAGTAGTGGACGCCTGCGCCATAATACTCTATCCGTCCACGCTGGAGCCCTGCACTTCTCACTCGTATCGTAGTCGTCACTGAACAGATCGTATTTGTATGTAGGCGGGAAGTTAATAGCACCCTCTGAGAAGTTCTTGAACACCAGACCTAGATCCTGCTGCTGTCGTAATTGATCATGCTCTAATACAGCCGCCAGGTCACCCATCTTGAGAGTTTCACGCAGTTCTTCTTTGTCCATATCAACGCGGTAATTAAAATCTCCGCACCAGAAGAGATACTCGTGAGAGTTAAGCGTGCGGCCCATGGGAAAGCTCATCTTGCGGGTGATCTCGGCATAGTCCGCGTTACGTTCCGCTACCTGCGACTGTCCGGCTGCAAAATGTGCGCACACGAAGCATAGGGAGGTGGCGTGCAAGACCATACGGATAGCAGCAGCTCCTTTGTTCCCTGTATGTCCACCAAGCCCTGTTTTTACTGAGTCGACAGCCACGTCGCGGATATACGGCACGTGCTCAGGTTTCACGAATACGTACAAGCAAACACCCACCAGCTGTTGGTAAGATACTAAGACGTAGGACCTATCGCGCGATAGCACCTTTTGCAACTCCTCAGCCCATGCTTTGGCGTTCTCCGTACTGGCTGCCATGATATTAGCCGCGTTTAAGTCGACAATCTCCTCAAAACCCACGGCAAAGATGTCGGCAGCGGTAACGTCCTCTAGCTGTGTGTGTCCGGGCTGTATCTGCGGGTCAAGCAGCCAATCCGATAAAGACGCGTCTTTGTAGACAACACTGCGGAAGTGCTTGCCGCCGTTGACGTTGTAAGTACCGACGACGACGCGCAGCTCTGTGGGGACTGTATACTCCCCGTAGCGTCGGCATACCTCGCGTAGAACGTGAGGTGGTGCATGCTGTGTGTTAGGCGGTAATAACGTGCGCGCACGATCAGCTAACTCATTGCTTAGCGTAGACCCTACCAATAGGATATCGATAGCTTCTTGTTTGGAGCTGTCAAGTAGATTATTCTGTATAGTACGTGCCGCTGAACGCGCACCATCAATCAGCTTCGAGCTGCCTTGGATTGCCCCGGTTCCGGCGTAGATCTTGCTGATTTCGTTGCCATTGTTCACCCACATCTGCTTGAAAACCTCTTCAAAACGCGTCACCGTCTGTTTCTTATCATCCAGCCGCATAACCTGCAGCTGTTTCGCAAGCGTTTCCAGTCCGAAGAACGTCTGCACGCAGTTGGTGCGGTCCAGGCAGTCCAAGCAATTGGTGCGGATGGTACCTGTTTGCTGGCTATGTACAACACCACCGTCAGCGTGGTAAAACTGCTGTTCCGCCAGCTGTAGCTCCACCTTCGAACGCAGTTTAGCGAGGTTGGTCTGATTGCCGCCTCGACACTCTTGGTGATAGTCGAACACCACGTGTGGGACGTCGGTATGAGGCGACTCATTATGGTGACGCTGGAATTCGTTGCTCAAAGTACTCTCGCCCTCCTTGCTGCCGATGAGATTGGTTCCCAGCAAGTTGACGATGACCTGCCGCCCGTACCGCTCTTTGATGATGCGCATGTGGCGGTCGAAAGCGGCGCGTGAGGCCTCATAACCCCGTGAAAGACGCACCTTGTGCGAGCCTACCTGCACACCTGGCTGTTCCCAGAATAATGGCACCGAGCCACGTGTCTGTACATACGATGCAATCTCGGTGTCGATGAATATGACCTGCTCGGTCTCCACGAAGTTAGCTACATGACCTTCGTCGTTAGTGCCGCGTACATTGAAACGCGTGCCAGCGCGCTCGCAGCTGAGCCGCGACACAACGGCGGCCGTGGCTTTGCGATGTCCAGCATACACAGTGCGAAGCTCCACAGCCCCACACATCACCTTCACCAGCCATGCTGCTGTCTCCACACCGAAGCGCACCAGGTGGATGTGTAACATTCGATTCCAGAAGAAGCGATGATCAGTACTTGCAGTGCGGCATCTGCGCTGTGCGCAAAGTGTCAAGTCAAGTGGAACATTACTGCTGCTGCCACCGCCAGCCCATGAGAAGTAGAATGTTCCAGAGTTGAGCAGCTTCCGTACCTCAGCAATTCTCTCCTCGCAATGCTGATAGTGCAGTGGCACGAACTGCGTTTGCGTTATGCGGAAGACTTCGGAGTCGCCAATCTTGCCCATGGAGAAGCAGCCTGTCACCAGCACCAGGTACAGTACGCTGGACTCGCCAGCGTTCAGCTGTAGCACGCCCAAGCAGCTGTAGGCGTCCACGGTCTTGGCATACTGCTTCTTAACCGCTTCCGTCTCTTGGGCAGCTAAAGACACAGCATGCAATTAGACTAAGTCTGAAAAACAGCATAACTACACGCACGAGGTACTCACACAACACCGCCACGGCTTCGCTTTCGAAGAGCAGTGTCTCCTCCTTGCCGCGATGCTCCAGCAGGACGCTGAGCGGGTTCGGCGGATGGTTCTTCTCCAGCACGCGGAATGCCTTGTACATTGCCATCGCGCTCGCCTTGCACTGCCGCCCACCGATTAATATATCACGTGCTCCATGTGTGAGAAGCTGTCGTCGCGAAGCGCCATCGACCTACTGCTCTGTTCTCCCTGTTCGGCCAGCAGGGGTGTCTGGAGTGTGCGCACTAGGCGAACTATTTGGGAATCGCCACTACATCCTCCTGCAAATGTTCACCCCAGTCAATGAAGTTTGAATGTGTTCATCTCATTATTTTCACGCACCAGTTTTATGAAAGAGAAATTTAAATCTATATCAATACGCACTAGTATCTATGCAGTAGCTAATGTGCCTAATTGGCCTAATCTGTCTAATGTTTTCCAGGTTTCACAGTCATTGATCAGCAGAGGTCACACCGGTCGCAGCAGTAGCCATGTGCGGTGCAGGAACCATAGAATTTTTAGTATATAGAACAGGAATAGCATATCTCCGCAATAAGTGACCGAGGGCAATATCTAAAGGACGACAGAGATATATTCCTGTCCATGCACATCCTACTTGATATAAGTGAGAATGATCATGAAGTAATTTTACGAATTGAATGGCTTCGGATAATGTGACTTCACACGTAGAAGCAGCTGATAGAATATTTTCAAACAAAAGTGTTCTTTATACGTGTTTTTTTCTCCTAAACAAAATTTGAAAGTAAACGCATAAGTACATGAGCATTATTATTTTTTAATGCGCCAAAACTTAATCGAAAACAGAGTTATTTTACTTGTAAGGAGAAGAGGTTTTGAATCTTTTGATAGTACTCGAATGGTTCACTAGGTTCACTATTTACGCTTGTACTACCATAATCTATAAATTCTATGGTAGGAATACACATTGTCAAGTGTCAACTGTCAACTGTCAACGGTCATCTGAAACTGTCAATTGTGAATGCATGTCAATGCTGAGCGCGCTTGACCGCTATCGTTCCTGTTGTTATGTTGTTATTCGAGCTTATCAGCGCAACGCAGACACAACGGGCTATAAGTACGAATAAAAGTGATTGTGCGCATGGTTGAACGATAGCGCCGATAGCATATCACTCACGGCGAGGTTGACAAGTCGTCGCGGCCTCGCATACTCGCTATCAGCAATCGACATGCAGCGGAGAGTGGTGCTTGTGATGCTTTCACATCAACGAAGTGGCTGAGAATTCGGAGACAGCAGGAAGCATGCTGGACGGCGTCACCAACGAGGTGCGCAAGTACCTGAAGCATCGCGACAGCCTGCGACGCATCATCGAAGATACACAACACGCGCTCAGCGACCTCCGACACCATCACTTCAAATGCCGTGAGTAGATATAAAAATAAAGCTAGTCGATGCTATTGCTTATATTCATTCTGTATATCGGCGTACAGGCGAGATCAGAGATCAAATATGTACCAACTCACGCATCAGCGTTCTGAGCGGCAGCGTCAACGCACCTCCCTGCATTCTAGTCTTCGGCCAGACTTGCCATGGCAAGGCGTTGCTGGTAAACCGGATCTTGGATGAGACAGTTCTGCCAGCGCATGGCTCACGCTGGCGCTGGGTGAAAATCTTGCACGGTGCCGGCAAGGCAGTGCGGTTGACGCTCGGTCAAGAGTACGAGATCGTGGAGAAGTTGCAAGCCCACGAAGGCAATTGGCAGATTGTACCTGAACACGACCTACAGCGGCAAGCCACAGAGTCGCCGCTGGATCATTGTCCCACGCTTGAAGTTGAACTGTACCACGGCATGCTGCGAGAAGGAGCGATGGTGATGATTCCGCCGGATTGCAGCGGAGCCGAGCTGAGCAACGTTCTCGAACGCAACCTAGGCCGTGTCACGGCCGTGCTCGTGTACGCAATGACCACCGAACAGCTGAGCCACGCTGATATCGCAGTGGTTAAAGCAATTAGAAATAAGTTTTCTGACACATCACTGTTGTTTGTAAGCATTGCCGACGAACACTCCGCTGGCGGCACCGATTCCCTCACCGAATCCGAGCAGCATCTGGATGAACAGAAGCTGCAAGCACTGGGCGACCAGTTGGAGAGGTTAGGTAATACTCTGGGCAGGTGTGTCGGTTATTTGCATCATTCCCGCTGCTTGTCTTTACAGGATTCCTCACGGACACCGCAGGCCCGGATAATGCACTCATCAGCGATTCGAACATGATTGGCCCGTTCGCTACGTTTGTGCGCGACGCGCTTACTTCACATCTCCTCAAATCTGCGGCGGCGCTCAGCGAGGTCCACAACAACTGTCTGCGGATATTCATCCTGACGGCTTTCGACATGGCGCGGGAGATTCAGATCACGCCGCGGCGCATCCATTATGCGCAAACGATTGAGCTACAGTTATGCGATACTTTGACAGGCATCGCCAGCGAACAGCAGGAGGAGATTACGAGGATTATCCAAACAACACTGCAGTCCATGCGTGCTAATGTCTCGGATGTGCTAGGCGACTATCAACCACCACTATCAGGCGCCATCGACGGGCACACGGCTAAGATGGCCACAATGGAGATACATCACATCGTGCTGCGCCGCCTCAGTAATTCGGTTGGTACACAGCTTGTGCGGTCAGTGGCGTGTCTTCAGGACAGTTTCACCGGCACTCTGCAGCGCTGCTTGGAAGCACTGGAGCAGAGTTGCCACGACCTCGACGGCAACCTGCCGGCCTCAGACGCCCTCAAACAAATTCTTTCGGCCGCGTACAACATCGACTTGTCTTCCACCACTAAATTCACTGTAATTCGTGTTTATGCGTATATAGATGCGTTTGTAGATAAGCTACGACTTTTAGTAGCGGCCTTTCAGCTGCCCTGGCGTAGTTGTGCGCCTCACGCGTGTGATCGACAGTGGCAGACTCAGGTTGTGATCGAGTTACTTGACACTCTAAGCGCCGCGAAGCTGGCGAAGACCATTAGTACACAGTTTCAGGAGCATGTGCGCTCGTCTCACGAAGCATTCAAGACCGCCATTCATTGCTTGGAGAGTCGGCTTACAGGTAAACTAGAGCAGACTGAGGAGCAGCGCATACAGATTCGAAAGAAGCACGCTCCGCGGCTGGCGCGTCTTGCACTGGAGAGCACCGCCATGTGCGACCTGGTACGGTACGGTATGCCCAAACAGATGCGCGAAATCGGTCGAGGGCAGTACGGCGTCGTATTCAGCAGCGATGCATGGGGGACGGTAAACCCGTGCGCCGTCAAGTCGGTAGTACCTCCGGACGATCGGCATTGGAACGATCTGGCTATGGAGTTCTACTACACGCGCACGATTCCGGAGCATGAGCGCATTGTACGCTTGCGTGGCTCGGTGGTGGACTACTCGTATGGCGGTGGCAGTTCACCGGCGGTGCTGTTAGTCATGGAACGCATGACACGCGACCTCTACTGCGCTCTAAAGAAGGGTCTCAGCTGGACACAGCGCATACAAGTGGCGATCGATGTGGTGGAAGGTATTCGCTACCTGCATTCGCAGGGACTGGTGCATCGCGACATCAAACTGAAGAATGTGCTGGTGAGCATGGCCCGCTACAGCTATGATTCTATGTATCTGATATGTATATTATTTTAGCTCGACGCTGACGACCGCGCCAAGTTGACCGACTTTGGTTTCTGCATGCCGGAAGCGATGATCTCGGGGAGCATTGTCGGCACACCGGTGCACATGGCGCCGGAGCTGCTTTCCGGCCGCTATGACTCAAGCGTAGATGTCTACGCCTTCGGCATCCTCTTCTGGTACATTTGTGCGGGGCAGGTGCGGCTCCCCAATCATTTCGAGCAGTTCCACAACAAGGAGCAGCTTTGGACGAGTGTGCGTCGCGGCACACGTCCGGAGTGTCTTCCCTCATTCACTCGGGCCTGTTGGCACCTGATGGAACAATGCTGGGCGGCAGAACCGTACGACCGACCCCTGCTTGGCTATGTGCAGCCGCAGCTTGTTGCTATTCAGGTGGCTTCGGCAGATTCAGGTAAGTGAGCTCCTGCTGTGTTATAGGGAGTGTTGATATGTGGGTTGTTTGCTTTCAGATGTCTAGCTGGGGACTATTGTTTTGGAAATTTGCTTTATGCATAGTTACATATATATTTAATATTTATACTCATCGCCGAACAATAAATTATAACGAGTTTTACATAATGCAGCATTTTCTTGAAAGTGAAATGTCCACTACATTTAGATCGCCTGAAACCTACTCTATTGCATGATAATATGTATAATTATTCGTTGATCGCTTGAATTTCCCGTTTGCAGAAATATTAACGAAACTGTAAGTTGTGCGCGCTAACTCTTCTACTACAATCCACAAGTGGGGTACCTAACATAAGTGAGGTAAAAAATAAAATTTTATGTATTATGTAATTTTTGTAAGATTTCGTTCAGCCATTCATAAAGTTGATACGTTTTGAAGGAGTAACAACGGACTGAGTCAAGGAATAAAATCGC
>JAODVP010100495.1:0-10050 GCA_025400035.1 Tetradonia laticeps
TGGACAAAGAAACCCAAGTAAATTTGATCAAATTCCATCAGATTGACCCAATTTCAAGCGGTGCACGGCGCCTCTACGGCAATATAATTTGGCGAGGTCGCGATTTCCTCATTCGCTATTCCCTGGCAAACAGTGCGTGCTGCAAGCAGTATCCTCGCGATGGCGGTCCCCATTTTCCTACTGCGATTCGCCGTCGGCGTTCTCACACACGAACAGCGCCGCATTTGGTCATTATGTGGATGGGCTAAGGTCTGTTGGTATGCGTGCAGGAACGACGCGCACTATCGATCCTTTGCGCGGGCGCCGGGACGCCGCGCCTGACTGCGCGACGAAGGAATAGCAACAAGTTCCGCAGGACTATTTCCTAACCTTATTGTGTAACATCTGCAAAAATACTTGCACGGACTGCAACGCTTAAAAGTTCTACACCTTAATATAAACAAAACAAATAAACAAAATAGGATTACTTAACAAGATTTACTTAATAAAATTTATAGTGTCATTAGTGTCATTCCTGTGCTAAAAAACATTTGTTGTTTCTATCAACAGGAAGCCTGAATTGGCTAAGGTTGTAAAATGACGACCGACATCAGTTTGAATAGATGGGACCCGAGTTTGCAGCAGGAGATCGTCGAAGAGTATGAATACGATGGAGGCAACTCGTCGTCTCGACTCTTCGAGCGCTCCAGGATCAAGGCGCTAGCTGACGAGCGCGAGAGCGTGCAGAAGAAGACCTTCCAGAAATGGGTCAATTCTCATCTGGTGCGCGTTAATTCGCGCATTGCCGACCTCTACGTCGACCTGAGGGATGGCAAGCAGCTCATTAAATTACTAGAAGTACTTTCAGGTAAAAATTAAATGTTTTATTATCTTTTTTTTATAGATCGTAAACCTAAAACCTAATTTTAATTTTACAACCCACTAGATAGTTGTAACACGTATGTTTTCTTACCTTGTTTTAATGAATAGGAGAGAGATTGCCTCGTCCAACTAAAGGCAAGATGCGTATTCATTGTTTGGAGAACGTCGACAAGGCTCTGCAGTTTTTGAAAGATCAGAGAGTACATTTGGAGAATATGGGATCTCATGACATCGTCGACGGCAATCCACGTCTCTCCTTGGGTCTCATTTGGACCATTATCCTGCGTTTCCAGATTCAAGACATTACGATCGAGGAAACCGACAACCAGGAAACGAAATCTGCTAAAGATGCGTTATTACTTTGGTATGTTGATTAATTCCTTATGATTTTTTACATTCATTTTAAAAATGAACGATTATATTTATCTAAATTCAGGTGCCAGATGAAAACCGCTGGCTATCACAATGTAAACGTCCGCAACTTTACGACATCTTGGCGTGACGGTTTAGCATTCAACGCTATTATCCACAAACATCGACCCGATTTGATACAATTCGACAAGTTGTCTAAATCGAACGCAATGCACAACTTGAATAATGCTTTCAACGTAGCGGAAGACAAACTAGGCCTCACTCCTCTTCTGGATGCCGAGGATGTCTTCGTCGACCAGCCAGACGAAAAATCTATCATAACCTACGTGGTGACTTACTATCACTACTTCAGCAAGATGAAGCAGGAGACTGTCCAAGGTAAACGAATTGGTAAGGTGGTAGGAATCGCCATGGATAACGACCGCATGATTGGCGAGTATGAGTCCCTCACAAGTGAACTGCTCGCTTGGATCGAGAGTACTATCCAAGCCCTGGGCAACCGCGAGTTTGCCAACAGTCTCGTTGGAGTCCAGCAGGAATTGATGCAGTTTAGCGCCTATCGTACAGTGGAGAAGCCACCGAAGTTTGTCGAGAAAGGCAACTTGGAGATTCTTCTCTTCACTCTGCAGTCTAAGATGCGAGCGAATAATCAGCGCGTGTACACTCCCAAGGAAGGTAAGATGATCGCGGATATTAACAAAGCTTGGGATAGGTTGGAGAAAGCTGAGCACGAACGTGAATTGGCACTACGGGAGGAATTGATCCGGCAGGAGAAGCTTGAACAACTCGCGGCGAGATTCAACCGCAAGGCTTCTATGAGGGAGACCTGGCTAAATGAAAACCAGAGGTTGGTGTCACAGGATAACTTCGGGCATGATTTGGCTGCAGTGGAAGCTGCGGCTAAGAAACACGAGGCTATCGAGACGGATATTCTTGCTTATGAAGAACGCGTGCAGGCTGTGGTAGCTGTTGCGTCGGAATTAGCAGCGGAGAATTATCATGATATTGACAGGATTAGTCAGCGCAAGGATAATGTACTACGCCTATGGAATTATCTACTGGAATTGCTCAAGGCTCGGCGTTTACGGTTGGAGTTGAGTTTGCAATTGCAACAAACATTCCAGGTAACTTAACATTTTCTTTATCGACTATAGGATAAAAGTTAAATTTGTAAATTTCTGTTAAACAGGAAATGTTGCACATCTTAGACTCAATGGAAGAACTCAAAGCTCGTCTCCTAACCGATGATTACGGTAAACATCTAATGGGTGTTCAAGACTTGCTCCAGAAGCATAGCCTACTAGAAGCTGATATCAACGTGTTGGGCGAACGTGTCAAGGCCATACCCGCACAATCCCAGCGCTTCCAAGATATTGACACCAACGAAGGTTACCGCCCTTGTGAACCTTCCCTAGTGGAGGAGCGAGTCCAACAATTGGAAGACGCCTACTCAGAACTAGTACGTCTTGCTGTGGAACGCCGTGAACGTTTGGAAGAATCCCGCTTATTATGGCAGTTCTACTGGGATATGGCTGACGAAGATAACTGGATCAAGGAAAAAGACCAGATCGTATCCACCGCTGATATCGGCCATGATCTTACCACGATTCACCTCTTGTTGGTAAAACACAAGGCTTTGGAGAACGAAATCGCTGCCCATGAACCTCAGTTCAAGGAGGTCCTCAGTGTAGGAGAGCAATTGATTGAACGCAATAACTTCGGGAAGGATTCCATTCAGGAGAGACTAGATGTCACTCTACAATCATGGACCCATCTGCAAGAACTCACTGCCAACCGCCGCAAGCGGCTTGAAGATGCTGTGGACTATCACCAGTTGTTTGCCGATGCTGATGATATTGATCTATGGATGTTGGACACTCTGCGCTTGGTATCCAGTGAAGATGTGGGTAGAGATGAGGCACAGGCTCAGAGTCTCTTGAAGAAACACAAGGATGTCACAGAGGAACTTAAGAATTATGCGTCGGTTATCCAGGCTTTGCATGAACAGGCGCAGCAGTTGGGATCAGATTTGGCTACGTCTCCTGAAGTCACCAAACGTCTGGAGTCTATTGATAACAGGTATAAGGAATTGAACGAGTTGGCTAAGTTGAGAAAGCAGAGATTGTTAGATGCTCTGTCTTTGTATAAGCTTCTATCTGAGAGTGATGGAGTTGAGCAATGGATCAGCGAGAAAGACCGCATGTTGGAGACTATGGTTCCAGCTAGGGACATCGAAGATGTCGAGATCATGAAGCACCGCTATGATGGATTCGAGAAGGAAATGAATGCCAACGCTAGTCGCGTTGCGGTTGTCAACCAACTCGCTCGGCAGTTGCTGCATGTAGAACATCCCGACAGTGAGCAGATCACACAACGACAGAATCAGCTTAATCAGAAGTGGGCTGAGTTACGAGACAAAGCCGAAGGGAAGAAGGAGGAGTTGAACCAGGCGCATGGCTTGCAGACCTTCCATATTGAATGTCGCGAGACTGTCACTTGGATTGAAGATAAAAAGAGGATCTTACAGAGCACCGATAGTTTGGAGATGGACCTCACTGGTATTATGACTTTGCAGCGACGACTTAGTGGAATGGAGCGTGACTTGGCTGCTATTCAAGCTAAACTAACCTCTTTGCAGAGGGAGGCTGATCAGATCGAGCATGATCATCCGGAAGAAGCTGCGTTGATCCGCGAACGTATTGTACAGATTCAGGTCATCTGGGAGCAGCTCACTCAAATGTTGAAGGAACGCGATGCTAAACTAGAGGAAGCAGGTGATTTGCATCGGTTCTTGAGGGATTTGGACCACTTCCAGGCTTGGTTGGCGCGGACCCAGACAGATGTCGCTTCTGAAGACACTCCTAGTTCATTGGCCGAAGCTGAGAAGCTCTTGTCACAACATCAAAGCATCCACGAAGAGATTGATAACTACACTGATGACTACACCAAGATGATGGAATATGGTGAGAGAATTACTGCTGATCCTGGAACTCAGGACGATCCACAGTATATGTTCTTGCGGGAACGTTTGAAGGCTTTGAAGGATGGATGGGAGGAACTACGACAAATGTGGGAGAATCGACAAGAGTTGCTATCGCAGTCTTTGAATCTACAACTACTTAATCGTGATGCACGTCAAGCTGAAGTTATCCTTACTCAGCAAGAACACGCCCTTAATAAGGATGAAATCCCGACTAGTTTGGAACAAGCGGAGAACCTTCTAAAACGTCACGAGTCCTTCCTCACCACCATGGAAGCAAATGATGATAAGATTAACAGCGTTTTGCAGTTTTCACGGCGCTTGGCTGAAGATAAACACTTTGCTGCTGATAAGATTAGCAAGAGGACCGAAGCTATTGAGGAACGCCGACAGACTAACAAAGACCGCGCATTGGCTTTGCTTGAAAAATTCAAGGATCAATTGGATCTCCAGCAGTTTATGCGGGATTGTGAAGAGCTGGGAGAGTGGATGCAGGAGAAACACGTTGTTGCCCAGGATGATACCTATCGCAGCGCGAAGACTGTACACTCCAAGTGGACTAGACACCAAGCTTTTGAAGCTGAGATCGGTGCGAATAAAGAACGACTCAGTAATTTAGCTAAGGCTGGCGAGGAACTTGCACGGGATAAGCCTGAATATGCTGAGTTAATTACACCGAAAGTTGATGAGTTGTCGGATCAATTCCACATTCTTGAAACAACCACACACGAGAAAGGCGAGAGATTATTCGATGCCAATCGTGAGGTTCTCATCCATCAAACCTGTGATGATATTGACTCCTGGATGAATGATTTGGAGAAGCAGATCGAAGCTGATGATACTGGTTCCGATTTGGCTTCGGTTAATATTCTCATGCAGAAGCAACAAATGATCGAAACACAGATGGCTGTGAAGGCCAGACAAGTCAATGAACTTGAGAATCAAGCTAAGCACCTCGAGAAAACTGTCCCGACTGAGAAACTGGATGATATCAAGATGAAGAAGACTCAAGTTGAGGTTAGGTTTGAGCAGTTGAAGCAGCCTTTAGTTGAACGTCAACGTGCGTTGGAGAAGAAGAAGGAAGCCTTCCAATTCCGTCGTGATGTGGAGGATGAACTCCTGTGGATCTCAGAGAAGATGCCGCAGGCTGAATCCGATGAATATGGAAATAGCTTGTTCCATGTGCACATGCTGATGAAGAAAAATCAATCCCTGCGGACTGAAATCGATAACCACGAACCTCGCATTCACACCGTGTGCAACAACGGGCAGAAACTTGTTGATGAAGGTCATGAAAGCGCGGATGAGTTTAGTAGGTTGATAACGGAGCTCTTACGAGCTTGGCAGGAGTTGAAGGACGCGTTGGAGAAACGCAGGGAGAATTTGTTGCGTAATGAAAGGGCACAACAGTACCTGTTTGATGCAGGTGAAGCTGAAGCTTGGATGAGTGAACAGGAGTTGTATATGATGGTAGAGGACCGTGGTAAGGATGAGACTTCAGCTAGGAATTTGATTAAGAAGCATGAGGGACTTGACGCGGTTGTTGAGCAGTACGCTGATACTATTAGGTCTTTGGGAGAGACTGTTAGACAGCTGGCTGCTGAAGGACATCCGCTTGCTGAACAAGTGGCTGTGAAGCAGTCGCAGCTTGATAAGTTGTACGCTGGATTGAAGGATTTGGCAGGAGAACGCCGCGCGAAATTGGACGAGGCTCTACAACTCTTCTTGTTGAACCGTGATGTTGGGGATTTGGAACAATGGATCGCAGATAGAGAAGTTGTAGCGTCCTCCCATGAACTCGGACAGGACTATGATCACGTGACTCTTCTCTGGGAGAGATTTAAGGAGTTTGCTAAGGATACAGAGACGATTGGTAATGAACGCGTCGCAGCTGCTAATGATGTCGCTGATCAGTTGATTGCTGCTGGTCATTCCGATTCTGCCACCGTTGCGGAGTGGAAGGATGGTTTGAACGAAGCATGGCAGGATTTACTAGAGTTGATTTCTACTCGCACACAGATGTTGGATGCCAGCAAGGAGCTGCACAAGTTCTTCCATGACTGCAAGGATGTCCTCAGTAGGATTATGGAGAAGTCTGTGGCGATGAGTGATGAGTTGGGTAGAGATGCAGGATCTGTGTCTGCTTTACAAAGAAAACATCAGAACTTCATGCAGGATTTGCAGACTTTACAGACCCAGGTGCAGCAGATTCAGGAGGAGAGTCATAAATTGCAGAGTGCGTATGCCGGCGATCGAGCTAGGGAGATTACTAATCGTGAAGCGGAGGTTGTTAATGCTTGGGTTAACCTGCAAAGCATGTGTGAGCAGAGGAAGTTCAAGCTTGGGGATACTGGAGATCTATATCGATTCTTCAACTTGGTCAGGACTTTGATGCAATGGATGGACGATGTCATCAGACAGATGAATACCGGTGAAAAGCCGCGTGATGTGAGCGGTGTGGAGACTTTGATGAATAATCATCAGAGTCTGAAGGCTGAGATCGACGCCAGGGAGGACAATTTCACTGCTTGTGTCTCCCTTGGGAAGGAACTCTTAGCTCGGAATCATTACGCTACTGCTGAGATCCGCGATAAGCTGCTTGCTTTGAGTAACCAGCGTAATTCGCTTTTGCAGCGTTGGGAGGAGCGGTGGGAGAATCTTCAGCTCATCTTGGAAGTCTATCAGTTTGCTCGTGATGCTGCTGTTGCAGAGCAGTGGCTCATTGCACAAGAGCCTTACTTGATGAGCACGGAGCTTGGACAAACGATTGACGACGTGGAGAACTTGATTAAGAAACATGAAGCCTTTGAGAAGTCAGCAGCCGCACAAGAAGAGAGGTTTGAAGCATTGGGACGTCTTACAACGGTAAGTAATATTTATTTTGACATTGCAATGGAAAATATGCTTTTTGTTTGTATTAACATAACCTCTAATAGTTGGATATGGTAGCATTTTTTTTACATTTGTGGTTTTGACTTGTTTTGTGTCTTGTTATAGTTAGAAAAACTCGGTAGGAGAGTTGGTGATGGTCTTTGGGATAATTTGCATGTTGCACAAGAATCCATAGAGCACGTTGAAGCATTTGAATGTAATTCCCTGCCGCCTGATACAATTCCCTTTTGTGTTCCACGTAATGTTAAACATATTCCTTTTGCATCCATTGTAAAGTCCATAGTAAACGATTGTGATCATTTTTACAATCCTAAAATCTATTACCGGCGTTTGTTTACACTCGATGGGGTGGAAAAGCTTAATCCTAACCATCGGGTGGAGAATGATAGCTTTCTTTATCCTAAGTATTGTAATATCCACCGTAAAACACGTATGCACAGCGATACAGACGCTTTGTTCCTGCACCATGATTGTCGTACTAGCATTTCATGTTTATCTGATGAATCACTTTCTTTAAATTCATGTTCTACTAATTCCACACTTTCAAGGGTGAGTAGCAATTAATTTGGTGCCTTTTGCATGAATTACCTTTTGATTTTTTTATTTTATGATTAGTAATTTACCAATTTGTGGTTATTAACCGTCTCTGTAGTTTGAGTTGAAGGAAAAACGACGACGTGAGGAAGAAGCAGAAGCAGCAGAGCTTGCTAAACGTGAAGCCGAAGAAGAAGAACGTAGGAAAGCCGCGGAAGCTTTACGCGCAGCTCAGTCTCCTGAAGATCGTCCAGATGCAGCATCACCACAAGAAGAGCGTCCAGGTAAACATTTCTTCCATCACAACAGGGTACAAATTCAATCCTATAGTGTTTGGTTCTAAATTTTAATGATCTCAATATGTTTATCATGATAATTTCATGTAAACTGAGCTTATTGTTAATTGAAGTTTAGTCCTGAAAGTCTTCAACAACAAAATTTAACAATTTACGCATAATATTCGACTATATCGCCGCACAATCATTCAACTGCTAATTGTTTGCAAGCTGCCGTTACTGCACATAGGGTTTCACTAAAAACCGAACCCTCTGGTGAAGGTAAACCAAAAGGTGTCTGAAGTTCATTACGTTTGTTAGAGCTACGAACTTATTCTTGCGTGTCATGGTGAATCATGGTGATGGCTCCTATTTTAACAAATACCAACACACAATATGCTATTGTCACTACTATGTCGATGTCTTTATGATGCTTCTATGTTTGCTTTTGCACCTAAACTTTTATGTTGTGCTTGCACTCACTAATCAGTTAATAACGCATGGTATATGTGGAATATTAATTTTACTTACTCAATTTAATGATTGTTGCATGTTTTATTCCGAATTTAGCATCTGAGCATGTGCATGCAAAAAGTCGTGCTGGAAGTGAAGAACACAAAACGCCACCGAAACCTTCACCTCCTAGCAAGTCTAGGCCCAAAACACACGAGCCCGAGCTTAGACCTAGTGAGTATACAGTTAATTGCATGTATTTGTTTCAAAATATTGAGATAAGGACATGGCAGCATGTGGTTACCTGCATGTTTTGTTGTGTGATAATTTTCTGTCATGTGTATCGTCATTATTTTCTGTTTGATTACCTATGTGCTTGATTTTGTTGTGAAGCGTCCTCTCGTTCAACCGGTACATTAGAAAAAGAGCGGCGCAAGGATCGCTCGCGCAGTAAGTCGCCGTTCCGGAGCTTCCGCTGGAAGAAGAGCGCGCCTAAACCGCATGCGGGACATCATAGCGATGATGATACGCAATCAGGTAGCAAAATGAGTGTAACTTGTGTACAGACACCACCACACAACACGCTCTCAACTGTCTCGAACACGATAACCATACAATTTGAACCAAACCGGCACCGATTGATCTTTATCTAAGAATACATTAAGAATCTGAGCATAAATATGAGCCACCACTGTGATTTCTCGCTCTCTTTTGGTATTGGTACTTTCTATTCGCTGTATGTTGTTGTTTTATTTCGTAATTGGTAGCGCAGTTCTTGCATTTCGTCGATTTTACACATGTGTGGGGGGTGTTATTAATTTATGTTGGTTATTTAGAGCGCATGAGTCCGGATGATGAGATTGCATGTGAAGGCACTCTAGTGCGTAAACACGAATGGGAGAGTACGACTAGTAAGGCTACGAACCGCTCGTGGGACAAGGTCTACACCGTTCTTAAGGGTACACATCTACATTTCTACAAGGACTCCAAGACATCGAAGAGTGCACCTGATCAGACGTTCAAGGGTGAACCGGCGTGTACATTACGTGGTGCGCAGGCTTCAGTCGCTTCTGATTACAAGAAGAGGAAGCACGTTTTCCGACTAAAGTATGTCGACGTCTAATGTGTTGTTATCTTACTAAGGGTTAGTCAAATTGTAATATATAATTTTGTATAGGTTGGTCAGCGGTGCTGAGTTCTTATTGCAAGCCCACGACGATGCAGACATGAACAACTGGATAGCACGAATAACAGCGGTTCAAGAAATTGATTCAGCAGGACCATCGCGTAGTCAAACATTACCCGCATCCGCCCAGAAGGAGGATGCAAAGAGGCGCAGCTTCTTCACTTTAAAGAAGAAGTAAGTGTGTATTATACCTAATGTAGCATATTTTCTTCTATTGCAGTTTTGTCTCTTCTTTGTACCCCAAATCTTCCTGTAACCTAACCTACCATTTTTACAATATTATGCAATTTCAATATTATTTACATTTCATTATATAATTGAATCGGTGAAGATCAAAACGTGTAAAATCCGTTGACATACGTTTCGAGATAAATATATCTCGCAATTCGGAAGAATATCCGTATTGATATTCACAGATTCAATTTTATATGTTCTTATAATCAAACGTGTCTAATACAGTTCTTTTGTTTTCAGTTAAATTATGTAATAGAATATAC
>JAODVP010100506.1:0-27682 GCA_025400035.1 Tetradonia laticeps
CAATTTCTCAATTTCTCAATTTCTCAATTTCCCAATTTCCCAATTTCCCAATTTCCTAATTTCCCAATTTCTCAATTTCGCAATTTTTCAATTTCGTAATTTCGCAATTTCTCAATTTCTGAATTTCTCAAAATTTCAATATATGATTATCAAAATATCCCAAAATATGTATTTCAAAACCTCTCCAAATCTTACAATATTTCAAAATCTTTATATTTCATTTTGGCAATTTCTCAATTTTTATATCAATATCTCAAAATGTCTCAAAACCTCTCCAAATCTCTCAAATTCTCCCATAATCTTTCAATATTTCACCGAAAAATCACTCCAAATCTCTAAAAATCTCTCCAAATAAGTCAAAATATCTCACAATCGCAAAACCTCTGAATCTCAATATCACAAAATGTCAATATCTCAATATCTTAAGATTTCAATTTCTCAATATCTAAATAACTTAATTTCTGAATTTCTTAATCTTTCAGTATCCAAATCATCTCAAAATCAATTTTCCATTTCACAATTGTGCAATGTCGCATTTTTCTCAATTTCTACTAATAGATTAATCGTCAATAACAGCCGAACGCTAATTTGACACAACAGCACTTTATGTCTCCTCTTCATATAAACATAAAATGAAAATCATCAAAGGATCACTTTGTAGAGTCCATTTCATTACATTATCATCGGCAAATAACACTGCTGGTAACAGGTGAAACGTTTGGTCTAATCAGCACGTAACCACTATGTGATGTTTATCAGTTTATCGTAAGGAAGCAGTAAATGCGGATATACCTACCTGCACGGTAATTAGTTAGTATTCATATACCTATCCAGTGAAGACTATCGATTGTGGACCGTGTCCTTGTGTGTGAGCATGCGGGGGGCCTGCATTAGGACACCGCGGGCGGCATACAAAGGCGCCAGCGCCAATTTAATTAACAGAGTGCGTGCGGAACAATAATAGATTAATTAACCTGAATTGTATGCACAGTAATACGAACGATACGTCCAGCAGCGCAATGAATGTTTGTTTCTTTCGCATTGGCGGCTAATGCACGCGTGTCGGAGGTGCACCGCCGCCGGACATTAGGAAGACGGACATGAAGCGCACGGAACGCAAATTAAGCGACGCAAGTTCAAGTATACTTCGGGGAGTGATTAAGCGTGGACAAATTAAGGCAGCGCTTGCCGCTCCAGAATCTATTATCTAATATTGTATTACTTTTGGAATAATTGTTTCGCACGCCATTTGCTCATTTATTCAATCCGGATAAAGGTTAGCGGAACAGGACAGAATAGGTCAGAAGGATGAAATTGAATCAGGAATGTGACTTTGCAAGTACCACTCATTTAGGGTTGCTAGGAGGTCATTTTTGAATTTCAATTTGTTGAAAAGTTGTACCTATTATTTTATTTGTTTACTTTTTGATGATTTATCGGTCATCTTATTGTTAGTGTTTATACGATATCGATTATAAGTTTTCGATCTTCGCATTTTTTTATTTCTATTTTTCGATATTTTCCTTTTTACAATATATGTTACGATTTTTCGATTTCTACATTTTTTGAATGTCCAATTTCTTCATTTTCGCCTTTTCGTATATTTTCGTATTACATATTTCGAATTTTCAAACTTCGCAAAAATGGAAATTTCTAATTTTATAATACAAGTTTCCAAGTTTATTTTTGAATTAAATTTTTGAAATTTAGTTTCAAATTGAATTTTATTGAGATTTCGAAATTCCCATATATTGAGATATTGGGTAATTGAGAAATTAGGGAAATTCAGAAATTAAGGAAATTATTGAGAAACTAAGGAAACTGAGATTTTGAAAAATAGAGAAATTAAGAACCCTGAGAAATTTGAAAAAAATGAGAATTGAAGGAAATTGAAATATTAAGAATTTGGAAAGTTGGGACATTGCGAAATTTTGCAATTTTGAAGTTATTGAGAAAATGAGAAATTAAGGAGACTGGGAAATGAAAGAAATTGCGAAATTGAGAATTTGGGAAATTCGGAAATTGGGAAATTGTGCAAGTGAGATATTAAATAATGAAGTTATTGAAAAATTAAGGACAATGGAAAATGAAAAAAAGAGAGAAATTGAGAATTTGGGAAATTAGGAAATTGAGAAAATTAGCAAGTGGGAATTCTTAATGTCTCACTTGAAGTTATTGAGAAATTGAGAAATTAAGGACAATAGGGAATTAAGGAAATTGAGGAATTGAGAACATTTAGAAATTAAGAAAATTGAAAAATTAGGGTAATTGAGAAATTAAGAAACTTCAGAATTTGGAAGAAGGATTTTGGAAGAACGTTGAGAAATTTTAAAAAAATGAGGAAATTTAGATATTGAGAATTTGGAAAATTGGGAATTTGAGAAATTGAGAAATTGAGCAAGCGAGGAATTGAGAAATGAAGATATTGAGATATTAAGGAAATTGAGAAATTATAGAACTTAGAAATGTAAGCAAAATGAGAATTTAAAGAAATTGAACCTAATGAATTTGAGAAATTTTGACATTTGGAAATTTGCAAATTAAGAAATTCAGAAAGTGAAGCATGGTGAAATGATAATATTGAAAAATTATGAAATTGGGATTTTGAGAAATGGCGCATTAAAAAAATTAAAAATTAAAGATATTGAGAAATTAAGAAAATTGAGAAACTAAAGAAATTTTATATTAAAAAAATCAGAATTTATAGCAATTGAGATATTGGGAACTTAAAATCCCAAATTGAGAAATTCAGAAAGTGAGAAATTAAGAAAGGAAGATATTGAGAAATTTAAACATTAAGGAAATTATATTAGAATATAATTTAGCATAGTAGTGAAGTTATTTATAATTAAGTTAGAAATAATAATTTTTGAATTTACCTCTTCACTGAACACAGAGAAACTTCCCGAAAAAGTGAACCACCGGCGGGGATCGAACCCACAACCTTCGCTTAACTAGAACGACACGCTACCAACTGCGCCACGGAGGTACGATGCCCAACAGTGTCTCACATTTCTCGACAAGTTTCTCCGTTTATGCGCCAAGGGTGCATCGCATATCATAAAAATGAATTCTAGGAGTTCATATATAAACGGAGAAACTTGTCGAGAAATGTGAAATGTGTTCAGTGAAGAGGTAAATTCAACAATTATTATTTCTAACTTAATTAAGGAAATTGTGAAATTGACAAAGTGAGAAATTAATAAATGAGATATCGAGAAATAGAAAAATGAAGGAAATTGAGAAATTTGGAAAATTGTGAAACGAAATAAATTGAGAAAACACGGAAATTGGAATATTGAGTAATGGAGAAATTAAGAGCATTGAGGAATTAAAAACATTGAGAAATGGAACATTGGGAACATTGGGAAATTGAGCAAATGGGAAATTGAGAAATTGGAGAATTGAGAATTAGGAAATTGAGAAATTTGAACATTGGGAAATTGAGCAATTTACAAATGATGATTTTGAGAAATTGAGAAATTAAAAAAATTGAGATGTGAATTGAGAAATGGAGAATTTAAAAAAATTGAAGATAATGAGAAATTAAGGAAATTAAGAAATTACAGAAATTAAGGAATCAATTTCCTTTGAGAATTATTAAATTTCGAGAATTTGGAAAATTGGGAAATTGAGAACTTCAAAAAATGAGAAATTGAGATTAATTTTCTCAAGTAAGAAATTGAGAAATTGGTCAAAATGACGTAAACGTAACAAAATTCTTCGTTTTCTGTATATCTGTGGTTTGTGTTCCAATAACCGTTTTTCTTTAAAATCTTGAAACACATGAGTCATCAAATAGAACTTTTCATAACGAAGATCATTGTCACCATTCATTTCGCTTACTGAAGAAGATAGATTGTTGTTACCAATATTTCAATAACGAAATATCTAACCAACGTCAGACCCTGCGACAGGTCGGTTGGATAGCTCTTGTCGCATCAAACCAATTGATCACACATCCCATCCTAGATTTGGAAGGCCCTAGTAACAGGGAGCGGAGATTCTCGCGACTCTTAGGAGAACAAGAGCAATATCAAAAGAAATGGAGGAATGCTTGCTCAAATAGCGGACCCTGCACCACAGCGGGACAAATGCTAGGAAAGATGAAGAAGAAATAGAGAAATTGAGAAACTGAGAAAGTGAAAAATTGAATGAGTAAGAAAGTAAGAAAAGACAATGGGAGAAATAAATAAATAGAGAAATGGAGAAATTGAAAAATCTAATAAAAAATTAAATCACCAGAAATGGAAAAATTATGTTCTTCATTGAAAAGGAAAACGACTACACAGTATATTCTGCTTCGAAGCATTTATCATGTCATAATTAAGCGCATGTAGCATAAAACATAGCAAGTCTAACTAAAGTTGGAGCAAATGTTTGCTGATAAAAACGCACCCAAACAGTAGTAAATTTCCGAGGTAATTACAGGTGTTTATCCATACATACTGTGCGAATGCTTTGGTTAGAATTCTGCTATTGCTGCATGTTCCGCGAAGCAACATAACACTAGTTGTCTACCAATCCTTTATTTACCCATCAAGCCTCTGTATAGAATCTAAAGAAACTAAAGAGTCTAAAGAAACTCGCTGCAATTGTCTTACTTGTTTTGAAATACCCGGAAAAGTTTGGCTGCGAAACGTGATATAAATAATTGACATCGTTAACACGTTACATGTAAACCTATTTTTCCTTGTTCTGTTGTTATTATGTATAATAATCCCTCTGGTGTCTGGCACGTAATGGAAAAAAATGCAAAAGAAATGTAAATGAAGGACGAGACTGGAGTTGCGAGCTTATACAGTGTAATCAATCACCAGCAGCAGTGAGTGCACGATATTGGTTCAGTTTTTGCAACATAATTGCGTTGCGGATGTGCACTGTTGGCGAATTTTAATGAACTGTCTTAAAAGGCAAATACAACGCACCAAGTTTAATTACTCGCGCATCAAAAACCCAATGCCGAACGTCAAATTCTTCCGCTCGCCGCAGCAGCGAGATATTAATGAAAAATTGTCGGGCTTAATCGCTCCGCCTCGTTTGCAATGCAAATTTCGCGACGAAAGTGTCCTTGAGGTCCGAGCGCCGGACGTTACTACTAGCAACAGGCCGCAACCCGGAAGGACACTCTGACGAATTTATGCAATTACGCGTTGGGACGTAACTTATGGCAGAGCCAGATATTCTGCACATGTTAGACATGAGGTTGCACGGAAACGGTTTTGTTAAGAGTGATAGATGAATCTATTAATCAATGGGTGATATCGGAACATCGTATATTTCGGTATGGGTTTTTCCACTTTTCCATTTTTCAATTATCCATTATTCGCGTTTTTCGCTTTTTTCATTTTTTTTAGTTTTATATTTTCCTTATTTCGATTTTTTATACTTTTTATACATTCTTCTACGTTTCGATTTTTGATTTTCTGATAAAACGTTAGAAAATTGAGACAAGTCGAGAGAAATTGAGAAAAATTGTGAAGAGTTGAGAAAAATAGAGAAACATTTAGAGACAATCAGAAAAAGTTTGAAAAGCAGAGAAAAATGTAACAGAATTGAGGACATTTGAGAAGATTCGAAAAAAATTAGAAAAGTTTAGAAAAACTTCTTTCAGGAAATATGCGAAAATCGTCAAAATAAGTACAACATTTGGGAAAATTTGATAGGAGAGGGGAGAGAAGAAGTTATGAAAATTGAGATAAGTTGGAAAAAATTGATGACTTATGAGAAAAATTTACCAAATTTCATAAGAACGGATAAAAAACTAAGGAAAAATTAGAAAAAATTAGGAGACTTGAAAACAAATTGTGAAAAACTTAGATAAATTAAGAAAAATTATGAAAAAACAAAAGAGATAATTGAGAAAACTTAACAAAAATTTGGGAAAATTGAAAAAAAAATTGAGAAAAAATGAGAACTCTTATGTTCTCTACTTGTAAAAAAATTAAAACATTTAAAATATAAAATTTACAAATTACGAAAATTTGATGAGTGTTGAGAAAAATTGAGAAAATTTGAGCAGAAATCTATGAAAATGGAGAACAGGTTATAAAAATTAAGAAAAGTATTTAAAAAATGATTTCTCATTTTTTAAATACTTTTCTTAATTGTTGAAAGTTGAAAAAAAATATAGAATATTTGAGGAACATGTTGAAAAGGGAGAAAGAGCTATAAAATTAAGAAAAATTTATAAGAAATGGGAATAGTTTTAAGAAATTGAGAAGATTTGAGGAAAATTGAGCAAACGGATAAAAATTAAAGATAAATTAGAAAAATTTTGGAGTTTTGAAAACAAATTATAAATAATTGAAATAAATTCAAAAAAATGTTGAAAACTTTACAAAAATTGAGAAAACAGATGAAAAATTGGGGAAGAATGAGTAAATACGAAAAAACAGTTGAAAATTTTAAACAATCGGCAATGATAACATTGAAAAAAATTGGGAAAATTTGAGATGAGTTAAGAATCGTGCACAATTGATGAAATTTGAAAAAAAAATGCTTGAAAACTTCAGAAACTATTAGAAAAATGGAGAGAAATTGGGAAAAATATATAAAGTTTTAGAAATATTGAGAAAAATTTAAAAATTGTCGAGAAAATTTGAAAAAATATTTGAAAAATGGAAACAAAACGAGAAAATTGAGAAATATAGTAGCAAATATGAGAGAAATTGGGGAAAACTGAAAAAAATTATGAAAAGTTGATTACATATGAGAAACTGGTAAATAATGAAAACATTTTTAAAAAATTGGAAAAATTGAGAAAAATAGGAAAAATTGGAGAATATTAGAGAAAATTTGAAAAAATTTAGAGAAATCGAGTAAGATTGAAAACTAAATGAGATAAATTTAGAAAAATTGAGAAAGGTTCCTGAACTTTAAACAAAATTGTAGATGAATTAAGAATTCAAGAAAAATGTAAAAAAATTAAGATAAGTTGATGAGAGTTGAGAAGAATTATAAAAACTTGGAAAAATTGATAAAAATGTTGAGAAATTTTGTAAAAATTCGGCAACTTTGAGAAAATTGGAGGCAAAATGAGATAAAATTAGTAAAATTGAGAAAGTTTGAAAAAAATTCGATAAAACTAGTAAAGTTGACAAGAACTTAGAAAATACTAGAAAAATTTAGAGAAATCTAAAAAAATTGAGTAATTTTGAGAAAAATGTTGAAAAATTTATGAAAGTTGGTAAAAAGTGAAGAAATTTAAGAAAAATGTAAAAAACTTTAAAAATTGAAAACAGTTGAAAAAATGAGGATAATGCAGAATTTCTTTTTAGTTTTAGAAATTTCTTTCGAATCTTTTTTGTATCATTAAAATTTTTTTAAATTTTTTTAAATTTTAAACAATATAAACAAGGTAAAGGCGCTATGCATATCAGGCTATGTATATGATGCAATGAATTATCCGGATTATCGATTATCTGAAACGGTTAATCTGAATAACCTGTATTTCATGTAAATATGTATTTATGCGATTAATCGATAATTTATTATTTGATTAAAAATTTGTTACAACCGATTAACAGGAGTATGAAATAAACAGAAAACAATAATCGATTGTAAAACTCGAACGAGCTGCCATAATCAACTCTATTAACTTGCAACCTTAATAAACTTAAAATACGTTTGACTCACTCTATAAATTGCAAGATCTACTAAAGATTGACCTAAATTCGCAGCGTAAATTCCAATTTCTTACCTTCATGCGCACGAACCAAGGTGTCAGCAATATAAACAACGTCGCACGCGTAGTCCAACGTCCACCACAGAGCCTGCGACGCATTGTTGAGCTCCCAGAACACGGCGCGACCAAGCACGAAGATGACATTGTAGAGGACGGCGAGGGAAACTACCATCAGCCACTGTAAACACAAACACTTTGCTTATAAACAAACTCCTGATAAAGATACTATGCGGAGGTGGAGGTACTACTAACTAATTTCAGTGATAAACAACGGGAAAACGTCGCAAACATCTTCTTAACACTCCACACTGTTCCGCACAAACAAAGCACTAAGTCTAATTTTTTAGAATTGCAATTTTAAACTGTATTATCAGAGTTTTTCTAGGTTAATTATACATGTGTATTTTGCTGCATATGCTGGTAGAATTTGCTTTTTGTTGTTGCCTAATAACAAGTGAAAAGGAGCAGAAATGTATTTCACTCAACTTTGTGTAACGAAAAGTTTACAAAACTTTGCAATTGAAGACGGGCATTTCAGCAGTAAATTTATAATTAGCAGCTGTAATTTCGCATTTTCTCACTTTGGGAACTTCGCTAAGCAGTGATATAGTGCGCAGAAGTCATGTTTGGAAAAACTGAAAACTAATTGCAACTTGGCAGCAGAAGAAGTGCGATTTTCTGCGTAATTTTATGCATTGAAACGCATCGATCCGCGAAACCGCACTGCTCATGTGGGTGTCGGGCCAATGTTTGCAAACGCCGCAATGATAATAAGAAGTAAAAAGTGCATGAGTATGCGACGCACGTCTGAGGCTGTATATTCAGCAGTTCAGGAGATTGTGGATCGCATACAGATTCGACTTTCTGGTGCCAAATTGAATGCCTATTCAGTGTTTTGGCAAGTGGCGATACAGACGAGTTTCCTTCATGTTGAGATTATTTATTGGTTGATAGATAACATTAGATCGTATATCATTGTATCGTTTGACTAACAACTTCTAATAATACATTTTTCTATTTTGATATTTTTGTACGGTTTTGGGATTTCACAATTTTCCGAATTTTTCGAGTGTTCGAAAAGTATTTATCAGGTGATTTTTCAGGTTTTTCGAACTTTCGCTTTTTTAATGTTCGATTTTCGGTTTTTATGAATTTTCAATTATTTTTATTATTTATATTTTTCCCGAACTTTAATTTTTAATTCGTCTAATTTTCGATTCTTCGATATTTGTAGGTATCCATTTATTTTATTTTGTTTTATTTTTGATTTTTTGGTTTATACATAGTATCTTTTTTTCTATTTTCTAATTTTTAGCGTTATGAATCGATAAGTTAAACCATAGTACGAATTTCCATTTTTCGGTTTATCGATTTATTTTCCTTTTACCAGTTTTTCGCAGTCTCAAGCGATAAATTACCTCTTTGAATTTCCATTTCACAATTCTTCTCTTTATCGATTTATTTTCAATATTATAATTTTGGTAACAGCTTATCTTTTACGGAAAATCATAAACAGGAAAAGTACAAACATTTCATTAGTAAAATCAGGAAATGGTAATGGTAAAGTTTAGAAATCGCAATGTAAAAAAATCTCAAACTTGAAAATCGAAAATTCGTAAAGACAGGAAATGAAAAATCAAGAAAACGAAAAACCGCATAATAAAAAACACATACAAATACAAATATGATTTTTTTTTAATTCTGAGAAATAAAATAAATACATAAGTAACTTAATTTTTAAAAATCCAAACATCGCCAATTAAAAAAATAAATCAAAATAAATCAATTACTCTATAAAATGAAGAATTATGAAATGGAAATCGACTAATCGAAAAACCAACTCTTTAATATAATAGAGTACAAATTGAAAAAATGAAATTTGTTGATAAATCGATTAAAAATCGTATAAAGAAATTAATTAATCGATTATAAATCGGTAAGTTTAATTTATCTAATATGAAATAATTATAATTATCAATCGAAAAAATGAAATTTATTGATAAATCAATTAAAAATCGAATAAGAAATCGATTAATCGATTATAAATTGACAAAAAAAAACAATTTTGTTTTGACCAAATCAAAGAGGATAAAAATTATATTAGATTAAAAAATAGTAGATATATGCGTTTTACATTGCAGTTAATTCGTCAATTTCTCGCAAATTGGAGGACAAATCGGCCTGTACTCAGCGAATAATTGAAATGTTAGGCAATCCGGACGCTTTCCGAAAGTTTGAGCTTTCTGGGTTGTCGAGAAGTATTAAAATTGTCATTATTTATTAAACGCCAGTCTTTTCATCTAAATATGAATTCAAATAAAGTGATCTATAGTTATCTCCCTAAAAAATTCTAATGGAATTAGTTGTTAGATAAATACTGATCAATTTATACGCAGTTGAAAAACCGGCCCTAAAAGTAAGAATTAAAAAAAATATATATTGGATTCTATAATTTATTATAGGTAAAATTTATTCATTATAATATATAGTAAGGCATTTTCCTTTCTTGGCATCTGATACACCGATGTTATATCATGCACTTCTGCTTGGCTTCTCATATACCTATTCTTTTAATGTCATCAGTTTATCATGAGTCATGAGATTTCTATGGCCAAAGTCTATTTTTCCACATATATGACCAGTCAAGATCATCAGCTATGCCAGTTCGTCTATGTATAGAGTTATTCGTTGACCTGTCGCGATAACTTAGGCCTCACTGTGGTTCTCACATTATCTTCTTCACGCTAGTATTGCAATCCTTGTCATTTCAGAAACGATGGCTTCGAATAGGTGGTTCAGCATGGTTAGTGCAGTATGAGATTAATTGAAATATTTGGGTTAGTTATTTGATTCTATCTGTTTATTTCTGAAGACAATGTTCCTACTTTAGAGAAATATCTATCCGCTGTGGTCTTCTTTCTGTACTTCTATAAAATTTTAGCACGTATTTCCACTTATACCGTTCCTCATTATATTTGAAAGTAACTACAATTTTTCAAATGATTTACGTCAATATAATCTTTGAGATCTATAACAACCACAACAACAAACATGCGCGCCGTTTATATTCAGTAGGGATTACTACCAGAAAAGGGCAGGTATAGTGCCGAGCTAGATATGTTTATTTTGAACAATACTGGTGCAAGTGCATACTGCGCATTTCGGTTTACACGACGTAGACGTGGCGTGGATAGATAGTATAATAATGACAACAGCGATACAATATTAGTAAGGAAAGTGTGCATCAGGCGTGATAAGCGTGGTCCACACGACAGCGACTCGTATGCGCATACTTGAGTGCCGCACAAGTCGCTGCGAATTGGGCGTGTCCACAAGGTACACCCTTGCCGGCGCAAACATAAACCATTGCAAATTTAGCACAGTTCGAAGTAAAATTCCATTCTTCAAAGTATTTTCGTCCAATCAAGCATTGGAAATTAGGAGCATGCTGCAATTCAAACCAACCACTCGTCAATTCAAATAACTGACACTTTCGTCCGCAGTACCGGTTCAATTAAATCATCAATAAACAGAAATAGGAAATCCTTTCCACTGCGGAAAAGGAAGTACTAATCGCGGCACTAGAAAGTGGTAAAAAGTAGTCAGAAGTTGCCAAAATATTTCAAATTCCGCTGAGATATATAATTACATACATAATTCAAATAAAATTCACAGCTATGTATATCGAGACTGTACTTTCATAGTTTCATAAAAGCTAATACATTCGACGAGAAATTCCCGAGAACAATATCAGATCAAAGCACAATTGCGGTCGTACGAATTGAAAATGAGAGTCACAATAAATCATTCAACGCTGTGGTATCGGTATTTGCATGCAGCAAATTGAGGTATGCGCGTACATCTATGCTATTTTCCTCACACATAGCTGCAGACACAACGACCTAGTACTGGACTCAATAGTACGAATTTTGCTGTCTGCAAACAACGTTTTATCCGCCACGTGCCGAACCGTGCAGATCAGAACAGGCGCAAAACGCCGCGTCTTCAGCGGCTTCACTAGCATCGAAGAATTGCTACAGTTCACGTCCGTTTAAATCTATAGTGCAGATGAAGTCTTGTTCGCGTAGCGACTTGTATGCGCAGTCCATGTTTGCGCACGCAAGTCGCTGCCGTGTGGACCACGCTTTAAGCGCTGGTCGCGCAAGACGGTTTGGCACGTGGCGGATGAAAATCTGTAAAAATTTGAAAAATTGGAATTATCAATTAATCCGTTATAAAATACAAAGCGAAATTTATTGTTAAATCGATTACAAATCATCAGAAAATTGAGGAGTCCTATAGATTAATAGCTTATAAATCGAAAAGTGTGGAATTTATCGATTATAAATTTCCAACCATAATCAACTACATTCAAATCGATAGTCAATTAATTTGCAACCCTACATACTGATATTATCATATAAATAGTCTAAATAACGCTCGTCAAATTAAGTTAAGTTGAGGCTAGGTAACGTTCGTTACAATGTTATAACACTGAGCAACCGTAACTTGAAAGGACTAACTTGCGCATGCAGCATATATGCAGAGATGTGAAGAGGCGAAGTGCTATAATCTGCTTACGAACCCGTAACGACCCTCGAGAATGCTAACTCGATTCGGCATGCGTGCACCTTGATATATCAAAGATATTAAATTTCGCGCCGCCTCCGGCGCGATAACTAACCGGAGTGATGACGGTGCTGCCAACATCAACACAATTGGCATTTCGAAGGTTGCAACCATTTCAAGCATTTCAACTATTTCAACGTCTGAGAAAATTCCAGACTTGCGCTTTTTATTCGCAACACGCCTGCCATCATTGACATTATTGACATCAATTCCATTCAAAGCACTTTTTGATCGATCACTTGCAGACATCATCGGCGTGTTATCGCCGGGTTATTGATAGTGCCGCCCACTCACGAAATAAGTTTGTTTTCGGTGCGAAATCAGCTCGGTCATGGCGCGCTGACAAATTGATAGCGGCTGTAATGGATGGAGGCGGCTCACCTTATAGTGGTTGGGCAGGGCCGGGTCGACGACGATGCGCCGCTGGCCGCAACACGTGTAGCGCTTGTCGTCGTCGGCGGCGGCGTCGGCCTGCTGCTGGCTCTTGTCGACGAACCAGTCGGGCGTGCGGCCACCGTGGCCGCTGCGGCGCGAGAAGCGCCGGAATCGGATGGCCGCCTGCAGCGAGGCAGCGGCGCGCTTCAGCCGCCCCCGCATCGTCGGCCACTGGCGCCTCGCTTGCGACGTATCCTAGTGGGATTAAACAAAGTTTTAATTAACAACTATTGGACGTGGCAACTTTTGTGTGGCTATTCGTTGGAAGTTTTGAGCGTGTGATATATTGCATTTTCGTAAAAACTTTTCGTTAATCGTGTTAATCGTATTATGTAGTTTACTCGGTTTGTACAAGTGGTATTTGCATGTGTCGTGTGTGCATAACTGCAACACATTTTCGAGACTGTCATGTTGTTAGTACTTCTTAATAGCATTGTAATTAAAATTGATTGATGGGTTAATTAATCGAATTTATTAATCGATGACTCGAAAATCCACAAATCAATAAATCTTTAAATATACAAATTCGGAAAAGAATAACGGACATAAATCGATCGCAAAATAATGGAATCGATTAATTGATAAAAGTTAAATTTATTGGTAAATCCGAATCAATGTTTTAAATCGAATAATTGTGGAACAGAATAATCGAAATATGGCGTAATCAATAACTCGAATAATTAAAGATTACAATAATCGACTAATTGAAGTATAGTAAAATCGATAAAGCAAATGAAAAAGAATGATGAAAAAAATCGCAGAAAAACGAAGGAGAACGAAGAAACGCGAAGAAAAACGTAGGAACAACAGAGAGGAATGGAGAAAAATGTAGAACAACGTAGAAAAACGAACAGAAACGAGGAGAAGCGAAGAAAGAACAAAGAGAAACGAAGAAAAAATGAAGAGAAACGACGCGAAACGATAAGAAAAGAAGAAAAACCAAGAGATACGTAAAAAAAGGAAGAGAAATGAAAAAAATTAAGAGAAACGAGCGTAAATGAAGAAAATTCAAAGAGAAACGAAGAAAAACAAAGACAACGAAGAAAAACGACGAAAACGAAGAAAAACGTAGGAAAATGTAGAGAAACAACGAGGAAGAATGAAGAGAAATGAAGAAAACGACGGAAAACTAGGAAGAACGAAGAAAAACTAAGGAAAAAGACGAAGACAAATGAAAAAGAAAGGAAACAAGGCGAAGAAAAACAAAAGAAAAGGGAGAAGAACGAAGAAAAACAAAGAGAAACGAAGAAAGTCGAAGAGAAACGAAGAAAGCCGAAGAGAAACCAAGAAAAAACAAAGAGAAACGACGCGAAACGAAGAGAAAAGAAGAAAAACGAAAAGAAACGTATAAAAAAGAAAAATGAAGAAAAATCAAAGAAAAAATGAAGAGAAACGAAGAAAAACGCGTGAAAATGAAGAAACGCGACGAAAAATGCAAAAAAAAAATTAGAAAAAAAGAAGGAAGACGAAGTAACTCGAAGGAATATGTAGAAAAACGAAGACAACGAAGAAAAACTACGAAAAATTAAGTAAATGAAGAGAAACTAAGAAAAAGAAGGAAATGTAGAAAAACGAAGGAAAACAAAGATTTGTGAAGAAAAGCTAAGAAAAGCGAAGAAAACCATGGAAAAAACGAAGAAAAACTAAGAAAAAAACGAAAACATACGAAGAAAAACGAAGAAATACGGAGACGAATGAAGGAAAACAAAGAACAACGAAGAAAATCCAAGAGAAACGAAGAAAGCTGAAGAGAAACGAAGACAAAACGAAGAGAAACGAAGAAAAACGAAGACAATGAAGAAAAATTAAGAAATATGAAGCAAACGAAGAAAAACTAAGAAACGTAGAAAAACTAAGGAGAATGCAGGAAAATGAAAAAACGCGAAGAAAAAGCTAAGAAAAACTAAGAAAAAAAAAGGGAGACGAAGTAAAACGAAGAAAATAAGAAAAACGATGGAAAATGTAGAGAAACGTAGAAAAACGAAGAAACGCAAAGAAAAATTAAGAAAAATGTGAGAGGAACAAAGAAAAAAATTGATATTTCGAAAAATGGATGCTTAGAATAACCCATGATTCGAATATAACGAGAATAGTCGATAAAAAATGAAAAAAATGCAAAAACAAAAAATTGAGAGAATAATTCGAAAGAAGAAGGATAAAAAAGAAAATAAAAATGAGAAAACGAGAAAAATAGCCTAATCGTAAATTCGAATAAAAAAACATACAAATTATAGGAAATGAAGAATCTTGCAAATATAAAAACATGAACTTAATTTTATTAATTATGAACATTAATCAAAGTATAGACAATTTTTTATTTCAATTTGACCTAATTATCGGAAATCAGAAAGCAATATCGTTATCATCCTGACAGTATCGATACTGTGAACATTTCACTTATTTGTGATTTGTGAATGTCACGTATCATACTTCACATCCCTATAATATGTGCTACATAAGGGAAACCACTGGGATGCTTCGGACGCCATGGACGCGCGCGACGTTATCAGCGTTCGGTTATTTCCTGGCAATTACGCGAATAATGGGTTCGGCATGGTTCTGAGCGCTGAGCCGCCCGCGCACTGATACTACACTGGTATTATGGCGGCCAATAACGCTTTGTCTCGTGTAGTAAGCCACACGATCGGTGGTAATCAATTTAATCTTTAATGTCCGCCATTTGTTCGTGTGCTGAACCCTGAACAAAACAGTTGCAAAAGTTTCATCTACTTGATGACAATCGTTTCTAAGAAAACGATTGGTATTTTAGTTTTGGCAGCTGCTGTACATTGAAGAAGCAATGAAACGATGAAGAAATGAAGAAAATGGAGAAAAAACCTAGGAAAAAACATTAGGAAAAATTAGGAAAAAATAAGAAGAAATGGTAGAAAAGTGAGGAAAATGAAGAATAATGAAGAAAATAAGGAAAAGAAGAGAAACATGAAGAAAAATTTGGAAAAATGAGGAAAAATCTTATTTTGAGAAAAAAATCAAGAAAAAGTATTAATAACGAGGGAACAGTAACAGAACGCTTTCTTAGCTGAAGAAAAATGAAAAACAAAACGTGAAAATGAGGAAAAATTAGAAAAAATTTAAAAATATTTAAAAAATTAAGAAAAAGAAATATGAAGAAAATTGAAAGAAATGAAGAAATAAAAGAGAAAAACGCTAAAAATTATGAAAACGAAGCAAAGTAAAGAAAATTCAGGAAAAAATATGTAGCATTAGTAAAAAGTAAGAAATTATGTGAAATAAAAAATATGAGGGAAAATAACGAAAATGAGGAAAAAAAGATGAAATAATTATTACTAAATATGGGGTAGAAAATTAGGAAAAAAGTAAGAAAGGTGAACAGAAATGAAGGAAAACGTGGAAAAATAAGAAGGAATTTTTAAACAATTGGGAAAATAAGGAAAATTTGGAAAAAATAAATAAAACAGCAGGAAAATTAATAAAAATAAAGAAAAATTGAAGGAAAATCAGAAAAAAATTGTACAAATTATCAAAAATGAGAAAAATAAAGAATATTAGTAGAAATTAGTAAAAATAAAGCCAAGTGAAAAAAAAAAATAAAAAAGGAGGGAAGTGAAGGAAAATAAAGGAAAACAAAATATATATATATAATATGGGAAAAAAATAGAAAAAAATTGGGGATAACGAAGAAATATTACGTTAGAATAAGGAAAAAAATTGAAAATAATATAAATAACAAAGAATACTAAAAATCAAGGAAAAATAAGAAAAATTTAAGATTTTTAAAATATGATGAAAATGGACTTTAAAAAAAGGAAAAATGAGTAAAAATTAAGGAAAATTGAGAAAAATGCAGAAATAAATAAAATGAATAAAAATAAAGAATAACGAACAAAAACAATTGAAAAAATGAAGGAAAAATAAGAAAAATTTAAAAAATAAAGATAAATTAATAAAAATACGCCTGATGATCAAAAATGAAGAAGATGCGGAAAAATTAAGAAAAAAATTAATTTTTTTATAAGGAAATATATAAATGAAAAATATAGAAAAATAAAAATAAATGAAGGTGAATAAAGAAAAATGAACAGAAATACATCAAAATGAAAAAAGTTGTAAAAATAAGTGAACAAAAATAAAGAAATGGAGAAAAAAGACCGGCGCGTCCACCATCAATTTTAATTCAATTAGGAAACAGTGATTCTCTTAACCCTTTCAATTGCATGTAACATCTTCTCTAATTATTTGTAATAAAATCCAAATAATAAAAAAACGATGTTGTTATCTATCTAGAATCTTTTACAACAACAGTTTGCAGAACTCTGCACGTGCTGTTCAAGATAACAAAGGTTAATCTAATCTAAGAAGCGAAGCTTGATGACGAAACTTTTTATTTAGCATTTGCAAGTTAAAGACTTGAAACTTCTCCCTGTATTTTAAAGCACAACATTATAGGAAATGAGCTGAGCTGAGTACAAAATTTCAGATGATGGTGCCTCGTTGATAAAGGTGGGATTGGGAATTGAGTACAGTGAGGCTATGGAGGTCAAAAGCAGCAAGAAATACAGAATACATGTCGGTTAACCAACGATAAAAGGACAAAGGCAAATGATAAATCATGCTGATCTTAGTGTGTTCCTGAAAAGAGAAGATAAATGACTAGGACTTCTTTGGAATGACAATTTTTGTTATTTGTTACTACTAGTAACTACAATGTATTTAAAAACTAGAAAATGTTGATGATGAAGTTTCTATTTAAGAAAAAAATTTCAAAATTTCATTAAAAATGTATCGATTGAAAAAGTAATTTTCGATGAAATAATGGAAAAAAATATTTTATATTTTTTCGAAATATTATTTTGTTCCTATCCCGTAGGTAATCAATACATATTTTAAAGTAACATCGTTAGTCGAACATTGCAATCTATGTGAATATTTTGCCAATAACAGTCGCGCCTGTTGATACAAGCCAACATTATTTAATCCAGGTTCGAGTGCATGTCCATCGTGTAAATGCGGCAATTTTAATTAATAACCGATACGATTTTACCACCATGACGTGTGGTTATGTTGTTGAGTGTAACGCTGTTTGACAGTTACTGTACCCGCACACAGCCCAGTTTCACGCAGCGAGTGTGAAGAGTTGTTCGGAATTTGTTGCGCACTTGACACGGAAATATGAAAATATGTATATACTCGTCGCGCACGCTTTATCACATGACAACCGAGAGAATCGGGATAAATCACGTTCGGAAATATTGCGAAACCAGAGAGACATAGATTTTTAACGATAATCACAATTTCTCATTGATGGTATCGTAAATCACTGCGATTGGGATTGACTTTTAGTTATATAAAATTAAACAATATAGTCTTATAAAAACTATGATTTCGATATTTTATTAATATTAATTATAAACTCGAAATTTAGGATTTTTCAAAACAGTGTATAGCTTTTTTTTAAATTTTTTATTGATGTACTTATTCGAAGAATGCTATAAAAAAGTTTGACTTGGATTTTTTTGATTTTTCTGTTCTAAAGTGAACTGACCGGACTTTTTTTCTTTGAAAAACATGCGCATAAAAGTTCTTTATTTCAATACAAATACGTAATTCGTAAACTGTTAAACTTATTATGATTAAGAAAAACGAGGAAACACGATAAAAATGAGGAAGAATGAAGAAAGTTTAGGAAAAATGAAGAACAATAAATAAGAAGATTTTTTTAAATTAAGATAAATGAGGGAAAGCTGATTGAAGAAAAAACTAAGAAAGATTTTTTTAAATGAATAACAAGTCAAGAAATTTGAAAACAAAACAGAGAGAAAAGCCAGAGAAATTGAGAAAAGATTTTTAAAATAAAGGAAAAGAGGAAACATTAAGAAAAATCCAAAATTAAGCACAATTAGGAAAATCGAGTAAAAATGAGGAAAATTTCTCATTTTACATCATAATGAGGAAAATTGAAGAGAAGTGATGAAAAATGCGAAATAAGAGAAAAATGAGCGAAAAGAGCAAAATTTAATGTGGAAATGTGGAAAACAGAAAATGGTCCAAAGCTTGAAGTAACGAGTTTTCCACTTTTTTTATAGAAATAACTTCAACAATTTCTCAGGATGTTTACAAATGTTAATATATATTTAAATATCGCTGTTTTGAACGATCCAATTTATCATCGCCATTTTGTAGAGTCTACTTTATCAGAAAATTATTTGTTTTTGTTCGATTTTCTCAAGAAGTGATATTTTCATATTTCCAAAATTTTCGAAAATTTCAATTTCAGCAGAAAGTAGTAAAAATTAGAAGAAAAAAATGAGGTAAATGAATAGAATTGAAGAAATATAAGAAGAAACATGAAGAAATGAGGGAAAAACGAGAGAAATCAGGAAAATTAGACCAAAGAGAGAAAAAGGTTTTTAAAAATTGGAAAAAACGAGAAAATCGATGAAAATGAGGATAAATTAACGAAAATGAAGAAAAACAAGGAAAAGTTATTAGAAATTTACAAAAAAAAATTAGATAAATGGAAAATAATTAAGAAAATAAAGAGAAGCACGGAAAACTCTGCGAAAAAACAATAGAAATTATGAAAATTAGGTAAAATTGAGAAAAATTGCGAAAAATTAGGAAAAACGAAGAAAATTTTTTTGGGAAAAAACAAGACATTTTTTAAAATTATATTTACCGTCATAAATGAAGAAAAATGAAGAAAAAAGAAGAAAAATTTAGAAAAAAATAATAAAGAGGAACAAGGAACAATGAATGAAAAAACGAGGAAAATGATAAAAATTAGGAAAATTATGAAAGATTTTCAGAAAAGATGGAAAATGAAGAAATTTGAAAAAGAATTAAGGAAAATTGAAGAACAGTGAAGTGAAATTAGGAAAAATGAGGAAAAAGAGAAAAATGAGGAATATTGAACAAATATGAAGGAAAATCAGAAAAATGAGAAAAATAACAATATACATATTCAAGAATTGTTATTATCAGTCAATTGATTCGTTGTTACCAAACTTTATCAGAATCGATATATGTATCACAGAATAGGTTTATTGAAGGATCGATGCTTTTATGAAACTATATAGTTTCATAAAAGCATCGTTTTCGAGTATCGATATTTTCAGAAATACATATTTTCCAGAATCGATTTTTAGGTATCATGTTTTCCTCAAATCGATTTTATCCAGCAAAGATTTTTTTTTTCAAGAAACGAACTTTTTGAAGCACATTTCATTCGCAAGTATTTTTACAAATAATTGATTTTGTCAAAAATTTATTGGTTTCATGAAATAATGCAAACAACAATGTTTCCAAGAATCGATATTTACAAGACAACATTGATGTTTTTGTGCAACTCTTTAATATCGCAAATTACTTTTCCTTGCGCATGTCACTCTAAACACTCACTATAATATAGTAAATTTGACGTGTGCACTTCTCGCGATCAATAATCTCCGCTGTCGCGACACAAGCGAAGCAGAAAGCTGCTTCAGTGATGAAACGATTTTAATCAGCTGCTTCATAATAAAATTCACCCCATTTCCTCACCCCTGTACCGCATCATACTCGTCCTAGTTTCAAGTAGCTTCCCTGTAACTCTAAAGAAGTTATTCTTACATTTTGCAAAGGCCGAATCACCCCATCCGCCTCGCCGTCCGACAACGAAGTCTGCACACGGACATCATCAAGCGCATCGCGCGATCCATCCCGCGAGATAGTCGTGGAGATGAGTCCCTCTTTGGAGTGGTTGGAGATGCGGTCGCGCGAGCAGTTGCGGTAGAGCACGGCGTTGATGCCGGCGCCGCCGTCCGTCTGCAGGTGCTCGCGCGCGTACGCCGAGCCGGCGAGCGCGCTGTTGCGCGCCGCGCTGTCGTAGTCCCTGGCGCTGCCGCCGCTGCCGCTCAGGCCGTCGCGGCACGGGCCAGGCCCGCCCGACGGGAGCGTGAACACGGAGCCGGAGGGTGGACGCCTACGCGGGTCACCTCGCGCCGCCGCCATCACGTAGCTCCACATCGCTGATGAGCATGGCACGTCACCCGCGCGGCAGCTGGAACAACAAAAAACAATAACAATTAGTCCCAGTCACCTTTGCCCTATGCCATTTTATCTTTTACTGTGTACCCTAATTGATTTTTGTATTTGTGCGTCATTTAATTTAATTAAAAGTTTACCATGAATTTTGGTGTATTCTTGTTTATTCCACTGTTTTACAGCTTTCAGCAGGACAAACTGGTCACAGCCAGGATATTATCCTGAGCTGCAATACGATTTTCTTTTCTTCTTCTTTTTTTTATATGACATCGTATCAGAAAGGATTTTATGGACCCTGCAATTTCGCGAGATCAGGATTAGATACGGAACCAATCTTTTTCTGCCCAGGCCGTAAATATTTGATTTGCAAATAAAAAAGTGTAGTAATTAAGCTGTAGCTGCAGCTGCAATTTTACTATATAAACATTTGACCTAACACTAGCTAATAGCACTCAGGATTTATTCATGCCAATTTGCATTTTGTAGTTTTGGGAGATTGGGACTATCGGACACTATTCCAATTAGTCCACAAAATGAGCAAATAGACGCAATGGCAGATTTGCTCATTTCCAACTAGTTCGTTCGCTAGTGTTGAGCTTAACTGACGTTAGCATGACTGCGGTGACATGGCGATTGTGTTTTCCGGTTTTCGGCATTTATGAAAGACGATTTATTGTTGCTGTTGTGGGCTTGTTTTCTTGTTGGACAGCGATCCAACGTTTGCGTGATTTATTAAACATTTTGTTCTATTGCACATATTTATATGAAATACTTTGAAATTGAACATTTGTATGAACAAGAAGTGTCTCATAAAATTCATTTTATGTAACACTTTTCCATAAAATGGATAGAACATGGTTTTAATATTTTTTTAAACGAAAACACGAAGTGTTTCATAAAGTGAGTTTTATGGAACACTTTCTGACATTATGAAACAGATTTTCAGAAGGTACATAAAACTTGAACAGTTACTTCAATTTGGTAATATAGTAGCTGACTTTATAACATACTTTAATAAGCACGTAAAATGCATTGTATAGTTATTCAGAAAATCTTAAAGCTAATTTGATAAAGCAGTTAATATGTTTCATAAAATTCGTTTTCTTATACACTATCGCAATATTATGATTGTATGGATATGCCAACATTTAGTTAACAATAAAGTTAGCATGATGAAATTTTGATGGAATACCTGAAGTGTGTACATTTTATGTAACGCTTCCCCAGTTTATTTATTATTTTCATAAAATGTGTAAAACTTGATTTAACGCAATTTTATAAAAACAGAAAATGTGCTATAAAGTGCATAAAACTTGATATAACGAGATTTTGATTAAAAAACATAGTGAGTGAACACTCCATAAAGCGAGTTTATGGAACACTTACTTACTTCATAAAACATTTTCTAAAAATTTATAAAACTTTATTTAACGAAACTGTAATAAAAATTTAAGGAATACTTTTTTTACGAAATAAGTTAACCTTGATTAGACCACTATTTCAGAAAATGTATAAAACTTGTTTTAACGAAACTTTTAGGAAAACATGAAGTGTTCCATAAACAGAATTTTATGAAACACTTACTTTATTAAAATAATACTCCAACTTAATAAGACAGTATAACAACATTATGAAATAATTGTTTAGTAAATGAATTTAAACTTGATATAAGTGAGTTAGTGTTCAATAAAGTCCATTATATGGAAAACCTCTTAACATTTTAAAATAGCACACACTTCATTTCTATAACTTTCACTTTATCAAACACCTCCTCACGTTATCTAATACTTATTGTTAAAATATATTTATTATTTCCATAAAATGTGTAAAACTTGATTTAACGATATTTTTATAAAAACAGAAAGTGAATTTTATGGTACATTTGGAAACACTTTATCGAAAATGCATAAAACTTGATATAATGAGATTTTGATTAAATATAAATAGTGTTCCATAAAGTGAATTTAGGGAACACCTACTTACTGCATGAAATTGACATATTATTACTTCAATAATACACATAATGAAACACTACCTCAACTTTATGATACATCTGTGCTCTTTATGCAAACATAACTTGTGGAAGCAAAACTTTACGACACAATTAAACAATTTGCTCACTTTGTGAAACAATTTTTTAAAGAATGTATAAAACTTGTATTTATTAAAATTATAAGTGTTCCATAATGTGTATTTTATGAAACACATATATGTGGAGTATAATATAACATCAACTGACTTTATGGAACACTTAATATGATGCATCAATTTTTCTCACTTTAGAAACTTGTTCAGAAACACTTGTTCAGAAAATGTATAAAATTTGGTTTGATAAAATTTTAATGAAACACTTTCCTACTATAGTAATAGGTTTAATATTCGGAGAATGTACAAAATTTGTTTTACCGAAGCTTTTATGAAAAACATAAATTAACACTTTTCATAAAATTTTCGTTAAATAACGTTTTATAGATTTTCAGGAAAACTAAGTGTTCCATAAAAATTTCGTTAAATCAAGCCCTATACTTTTGGAAAAGTCTTACAAGAAGTTAGCAAATATTCCATAAATTTAAGATTATGGAACATTACATGTTCTTTATAAAATTAAGGAAAATCATATGAAGAACATATAAAAATTTTAAAAATAAGAAAACATTTTCTGATAAAATGTTTTTATAAAACTTGTTGATATAATGATATTACGATGATATGAGTATTCCATAAAGTCAATTTTATAGAAAACTTTATGAAACCCTTTCTTGCAATTGTATAAAATTTGATATAAACTATCATAAAGTGTGTAATGTTTCTTTTATAAAACACTACGTCAACGCTATGATACAACTCTGCATTTTATGAAACAGAAGCACAATTATTTGACACACTTGCCCACTTTATGAAACGGATTTTAATTAGAAAACTCTTACTCCGAAATAGCGTAAAACTTAACATATTGAATGATTCATATGAGGTGTTCCATAAAGTAAGTTGTATATAAACTTTGTATATAAAACTTTGTGTAAATCTATTTTTGTATGAAAACTTAATTTCCATAAAATGAATTTTATAGTACACTTTCTCACTTTATGAAACAGTTTTTCAGAAAAGGTATAAAACTTGATGCAAGGACTTTTTTAATGAATAACATGAATTATTCCAGTCTATTTAATGAAGCACTTTCGCACTTTATGAAATTTTTTTGCTGAAATTCTATAAAACAATTCCAGAAATGTTAAATTAAAATTTATGATAATTTGATAAAGCACGATGTTTCATAAAGTTAATTTTATAAAACACTTTATCAAACAATGTATAAAACACACTTCACTGTACACTTTACATCCAGTGTTGCCTCGATATTATCTACTCTTATTAATCTACGAATGAACATAGTTAATGAAATGTATAATTGCCAGAATGGTTGTAGTTTTTCAATTGAACAGACACGTGCACCTAATAATCATTATCTCAATTGAAAATCTATACCAAAACGAATTGATTGTAATGTCATCGAACCGTTCACAATTTTCCTCGTGCGTGTACTGCAATTCATTGCAATTACACCAATTGAATCCGAATGGCGGCTACAATTTCATGATAACACCAGATGCAATTGTGCTACCACTAGCAAGCATTAAATTGTTATTAAATAGTTGCAATTCCTCCCTGGAACACGTTATACACAGCTGTTTTATGTCTTCGAAGTCACCGGACTGCGATGACTACAAACGATGACTATAAAACGTTGATCAATTTTATCATATCGTATGAATCAGTAAACTATCCAGACGAAGGCGCAGCCTTGGAAAAACATATGACAACTTTTCGCCGCGATGAAGAAGTGCAATATGCAATAAAAGTTTATTTCTGGAGCCATATAAGGTGAAAAGCGCTAAAATCACAAAAACTTAATCGCATTTTATGCGTGTGTGCACTTCAACTGCAGCATTAACACCTCAACAACGGAGTCGTAAGAGTGGAAAGAAAAACAGGATTTTATCGGGAAAACGATGGAAATGAAGCAAATAAAGCGGGTGACGCAGTGAGTAACTATTAAGACAACTTTACTACTTTTCCGCTGCGTCCTCTGCGCCTTCTATAAATATATTTACTCGTTTTTACTTTTACTTTTTTTACTTTACAACCAGCGTGGTAAAATGTTGGCTTTACAGGTTCCTTCTGCGCTTCATCCAACCCTAAAGTGTCTCCTGGTCAAGGAAACCGAGTAAATTGAGTAGGCAAGTGGGGATTTAAAGAAGATTGCACTGCGCAATTTCGCAAGTAGGTTGAAAAAGGACACAACAAAATAAAACAAATACTATCCAAACAACAAACAAAAGGAGCAAACTTTGTTTTAATTGTAAAATTTCTTGTCTTGCAATTTCATACTTGAACCACACTTCTCTTCTTAATGTTTGCTTGTTGTGTTGTCAAGTTATTTGGTAGTTGCGTCGCGTGCACAACTTTGTTGGTGTATAATGCGGATGAATCTCGTGTCCCTCCACGCAGCAATCCCCTGAATCCTTTGCAGGACGTGTACGGAAAGTACAAGTGTTATAGATACACGCGGAGCGAATCGAGAGTCAGCAATTTAATTCCTTTTTTGTGCGGGTATAGCAGTTTTTCGGCTGAGTTGCTTGAGTTTCAACACGTTTGTAGGTTTTGCTCACATCAGTGGAATATCATTGGAAATTATTGTAATGTGCAAAACTACGTGAATTTTATGAAAGAATTTCTGCAGAAAATGTGTAAAATGTAAGAAAATTTTCTTTAAAAAAATGTAGTGTTTCGTAAAGAAAATTTTATGAAACATTTATTTAGTAATACGTTTATGAAACACTTCCGTATAAAAGTTGATATAACGTAATGTTAATTAAGCAATAATGTGTTACGTAAATTAAACTTTTTTAAACTAAATTCCACTTATTAAGAAGCACATAAACTGTATAATTTAGTAATTTTTAAATTTAGCTTATAAAGTTTATATTATCAAACACACCCTTTACTTTTTCAAATTCGAATTCTAATTTATGAACATTTTTTCCTCACTTCATGAAACCGTATCTTAGCTTCGGAAAATATTTATTTTTAAAATGTGCAACTTCACACAATGAAATTTTCATTAAGGACATAAAGTGTTTCATAAAGTAGTTTTATAAAATACACTTTATAAAACCCATGTTTACTTTATGAAATCGTAAGAATTTCAATATTAGATATTAATCATTTATACTTATCTTAGTAGTTATGTAATTAGACATAATGTCTAATATTTGTCTTTTTTAGTTAATCGAAAATATTTCCCTGAAGAAGATCGTTATGTGATCGAAACTACTCGGAAATTAAAAGAAAAAAGAAAAATATTGGATTAGATAACTACTAAGATAAGTATATCATTATAATCCAAAACTACAGAGCTATATTATTATTATATTAATCTTTTATACAGCAGGAGAAAATATTACATATCTAATGACACTTCGTTGAAGCACGAAAAATGTTTGATGAAGTAAATTTTATAAAACTCCTTCTCGCATTATGAAACACTTTGTCAGAGTATGATTTTAGATATATATGAAGAATTTTAGTTGATATATCCCGTAAAGTACATATATAACTTTGTAAATACAGTAGGCGGTATGTTATTTGTTTGCCCACTATTGTTTAGATAATTTTATATTATATTAACTTTGATAATATTATACTAATTAATAATATCGTTTAGTTATAGTAATACAATCGTTTGTTTCCACAGCACCCAAGATTTCAGAATTAGAAATAGTTTGCACCTTTTCAAGATGACATCAAGAAGACTGAAACAAACTTTGATATTATATCAATATCAAATGACAAGGTAATTGGTATTTATTCCCTTCAAGATTAAGGGACATGGTAATACATAATGCTTGACATAGTGCTTGATGCTAATAGAACTATCAAAAAATGTGTACAAGCAATTTTGAGGATCGGCGGCTACCTAAAAATGTCCCGCCTTTTGAATACTGAATTACAAGAAGAATACGTTGATGAAAGTGAGAATTTTTGCTTCCAAGGTCATTATTTGGAAGAATTAGATGAAGAAATAGAGCCACGACAAGACGGAACAGAAAGATATTTAAGGGAACGAATCAAAGGGCTGGAAGAAAAAGTGGGTGAGGTCACTCTTAAGGAAACTCTACAAAAATTTCCTTTAGAAAAGTTTGAGGGAAAACAAGATGCTAAAATATGGTGCCTTGCTTTTGAGAGAGAAAAGAAGCCATGCTTCATTTGTGCCAAATTTGGATTTAAGAATAGCTTCCATCCAGTGCAGGTGTGTCGTAACAGAGATAAGAGAACTGAGAACAACTTGATGAAAGGAGCTAGTGCAGCAAGAGGACATTTTCAGTGAAAAGCAAGAAGGGTTGTTTTGCACAAAAAACTAGGTAACCCAAGGTGGAGTACCCCAGCATCTTTAATTAAGTTGAAAGTAATTGTAGGCAAAAAGCGAAATATAGAAGAATTTATGGTACTGGATCGACTTGCTCAATTATTAATGAATGACTGGTGAAATTACTGAAACTTAAATTAACAACGGATAAGAGTGTATTGAAAACCTTAAGTGGTGTGCACTTCTATAGGAACCGGACAAAAATAAACTTAATATGCTAGAGATTATAGTAGTACGGAATGATAATTTAAATTATGACTAATTGTTAGATCTAGATGCAATAAAGGAATATAATTTCATACAAGATGAGAATTTATATATTAAACGGAAAATGGGAAATACAACAGGATTCTAAAAAGAGACGCTTATATTAAAATAAATAATGCAAGAAAAGCAGGAAGAAAAATAAATTTAGATGATATAAGAAGAGAAAAAGAAAGTAACCAGATCGCTGTGATGATGCTTTTGTTCATTTTATTTGCTTACAAATTGACATCACA